>BGZK01001847.1:0-100677 GCA_005406025.1 Eumeta japonica
GACAGTTTAGTTTTTCAAATTATAAACAGACGTTCTGATAATCCGGAATAATTTTCGATATTATTTTAGATTCCTCTTTCGGAATCTAATGCCATGTTGTCCTTTTCTTTTTTCCCGTGAAACAGACTATATAGTTTTCATCTTAGATAATGTCGTTTACATTTGTCACTTCAGATAGTTCGATTGTGTCATATTTGATATTGACAAGGGAGTATTTTAATAATTCCACTTATTGTTTTATGTGTTGTAAAAATTATGCTTATTTAGATTCTCAACAAAATATTACATTTATATTCAGCGGTCGGGTTTGAAATTTCCATTAGGTATAATATGTATTCTCTATTTATATACGATGAATTTTTAACTACGCCTTTTGCATTTACTATATTTTTCCAAAAAAAAAAATTAATTTATGCCAATATATAATAGGTATGTTTGTGCAAGTAATATATATTAATCGTTTGTATGACATTAGTTTATAGAGCGAACAGAATATAGAATGATACCGTTTTGAGGATCTCATTTTAGCGTTGCTTTACATACGCAAAAATTTTTCTACAGCAGGCAGGCATATTGGACTACAACAAAATATAAATATATTTACACCTTATGACAAGGTCTCTTTGTTCCTTCATCGGAGTTCAGTACATAAACGTAATGATTCGTCACTTACAGGAATATGTTTAGTCAGTGTTTCAACTCCGTACGAGTTCCCCGCGCAGTTAAGTGCACCTCTCTGATAATAGAAAATATATAATAGTCATTCATGAATGTTGAAATATTTCATTTGACGCTCGCCCATCAATACGCTAACAAATTTACAATCATCGGCTATTCAATCGACGTAACTTACATTAGGGAAACGGGTCACGTTTCATAAAATTAAGCTAAGCTTTATGAAATGATGTAACAACAAATGCCTAAGTAATCGAATATCCTCTTCCGAGACACTCGGAGGGAAGAGCTCCCTCTGCCGCCGCCCTAAAAGCTTTCTGTCCCTGTTTCACGTCTGGATTGATGCCCTTCCTGCCTCACAACAATTTGTTCCGTCCACTTATATGCTTTATTCCGTTTTCCGTAACACGAGTGAAAAATTGTACTAAGTGTTTCAGCATCCGCCGGTGCGTCGAGTGACGTAAGATTTATTTGCTTAAACATTTAGCGGAAAGTGCTCATCTTCTAACTTTTACATCTGTTTTAGTATTTCATAGCTCTATCTTTTATTAGCATTTTACGAAAACTATTGGCCAACTCGATAAAATATCGATAAGGTATCGAAAATATATGCCATGGAATGATCCACATTCATAGTACAAACAGGATTCGGCGAATGTAGTTAATTACAAGTAAACGCGTCTGCCTCGTTGACACTTTCGTGTTTGCGTAGCGTTTAGCGGACGCTCGACGGTCGTCGTCCGCCGCATACACTACAGATATATAATGATTCGAATATCGCCACGTACTCATTGTAGCTGCGCCGGTTGCGCCGTCGTCATCGCTGTTTGTAAACAGGCTACAAATTGTCCATCAATCTTACGTCAATATCTCGAAGGCGAACGCCGACTGCTGGGATTTAAGCGAGAATTAATGAGCGAAGTTAAATGGTAGTGAAGCGGAAGTATGCGCCGATCTCGGTCATGCCGAGTGCTAGGGCTGGAAATAGAATTGAGGCCATATACGTAAAGTGTTTATACTGATGCGAAGGGGGCACGTTGCATAGCGTGACAAAATGTGACAAAGTAGGGATTAATGTGACTTAACGTGAATTAAAAAATCATTGAGTGGGAGTCCATTTCGATTTATTCCTATTATATTAGAGCTCTTTATACTGAAACATAAATTCTATGAATGAAAATATACTTTAAGAGTTTGATATACTAAAATTTTATTAACTATCAATATTGAGAGGGACAACGATGTCTGAATTCTGTATATAACGTAGTCGATTTTAACCACTTTTAAAAAAAAGGCGTTTTTTTTTAAGGAATCGTTTTTGTATGTCACATTTATGGCACTAAAGATTATTTTAGTACAAAAAAATGATATCCTGGTGCCATATTTAATTGAATAAAAGTTTGTCAGCGATTAAAAACTAGTAGTTTATTCAGACCGCTGCCAGTCGAATTTTATTCCTATTGAGCTGAGAGGGGCTAGTCATTGCGCACAGAGCTCGGCTATGGAAAATATTTGGCGCATTGCCAAGCGGCGTTCGACCGGTGGGCGCGGGCGCGAGTGCCGGCGCGGGTGCGGGTGCGGGCGCGGGCGCGCGGGCGGGGCTGTGTGCGTGAGCCCGTACGGAAACATTGTTGAATCACTTCGACCGCGGGCAATGATACGTTGAAATATTTAATGACGCTAGATCACCAGCGGGTCTACATTTAACACGGTAACGCAACACCCGGCGGGAACGTGTTTCTGTTCTACAATCATTTAAATTGGCAGAACGTAATACTGTAATGTAATATACACACTTAATACATAATATATAAATATATATATATATATATATATATATATATATATATATATATATATTAATTTTGAAGCTGAGAAATATTTTTAACGGAGTTATGTATTTTTTCAATGAAGTTTTACTGTTACTACTTTATTGAAACGATTTTCTTAAACGCGGCATAATGTAGAAATTGACTGGTAGATATCATAACATAACTAAAAAGCGTTGTTATTTTTTTTTTATTTAATGATGATTCATAATAAGAAAAAAATAGCCAAGAGCATATGGAACCGTGCTTGTTATAAGGTTCCGAAGGCATTATTACAAAGAAATGCACTACAGATGATAAAACTACGTTGTTACACTTTTTCCGTGTTTCCCGCACAGAATAGTTATAAGCATTTTAGTCTCCTATAACTAGAAACACAAGTAGGAATCTCGACTATTACTATTAAACTAGTGTAAACTAAAGGGCATCAGCAAAAAAGCGTATCTTCATGGCTTGTAAGTGCTGTTATTGAGAAACGCAGTTTTTTCTGTAATAACTTGAAAATAGTATATCCGACCATATTCAAAATAATTGTCATTGAAAGTATTTATTAAGCGTTGTCTCCGTCATTTTTTTCTTATTTTTTGAGCATATGATTAAGAAAATAGAGGGGGAGGAATCATTTTCTGCGAATTTGTATAGAGTGCCCCTCTAGAAATATTTATTTTTGGTATTTAACTACCGAACTAAGTAGGGGCTCATTAAAGATACCTACTCTATAAATTTCATCAATATACGTCTTGTAGTTTTTGAATATAATGCCTGTAACATACGGACGGACGGACGGATATGATGAAACTGTAAGGGTTCCGTTTTTTCCATTTTAGTTCGCAACCGTAAAAAGTTATGGCATATACGAGAATAAAAATATACATTTGGAAATAAGACTAGCGATAATAAATTTCATTGATAAAGAATTGTAGCAGTTTTTTGTGTATCGCGTTTTGTGTAAAATACGTAAGGCATAAGTATAATTTTTTTTATAGAATCTATTAAATCAAAGCACAACGCTTATGACGTTTTACATTTTAACTTATCTTTCAGATAAAGCTACGAACTTTCTTATTTTCCTCGCTAAATAGTCAAAAGACATGTTATATTCTGCAGGTTGATTTTTTCAGGCTCGTGACTAATAATAGTGCTCCTTATACAAAGAGGACTATAGTCTATTCAGTGAGAAGAAATAAATGATGTGTTCAAATACACAGGAAACTAAACACTCGTTCCTGAGATATACTGAATTTATTGATTAGAATGGCAAATTAACATTGATAATTGGTACACAGGTACCTACCGTATGTTTTTATCATCCGCATTTAAACTTTTTCAACCACGTCATTGATTTACAAGCACTTGGCACACGTCATTACTGTCATAAACAAGAAAGCGTGTGTATGTCGGCTCTGACGCATAACTGGAGTTTACTCCTGAAGTACGATTGTTTTTGAATATGCAATAGGCAGAGGGTAAATAACGCATCTTTTATAGCACTGAAAGCGTGTATGTATTTTTTTTTTATTATTATTTATAACATTTATTATTATTTTTAATTATTAATAAATGTAAATAAATTAAAAAAAAGGTAGCCTCCCCGGCGGGGAATCGAACCCCAGTCTCCCGCGTGAAACGCGGAGGTGCTGACCACTATACTACTGAGAACTTTAAAATAGGTCTAGAAAATCAATCACTATTGTGAATAAGGACAAAAAAGGTAGCGCTTTGGGGTTAACGCTTGTACCAATTGGAGCGCCCATAAGATTTTCATTACGGAGGTCTTATATGAAAATGGATTCTTAAAGTGTAAACACCAAAAATTAAAAAATAAGATTTTATATAAAACAATGAAAGGATATTATTTACGATGAAGCAGAACACACAAACATCTCCAATAATTTTCCGATATCACAACATTCATCGAGTTCGACCAATAATGATTCGTTAACAAAATGTCGGCAGCAAGAAATGTTTCGCAGATTTTTTGAGGCAGTTTCCTATGATCATGAAACTCCTACGAACTCGTCACGATGTCTGGATGCCACAAGGCAAGGTATCCTTAAAGCCAGTTTCGGTTTAGGGTAGACTTAACATTGCCCAATCTAAATCCATTAAAACACAACCTTGCGCGTTTACCGTTAAAAAATCTCTCTTTGTTATTTCTCTCTTCTTCGGAAGATTTTTGTCTCTGTACTTATCACATTGAATATCGGGATTCGGGCGTAGACCTATCGAAAAGTGTTCAATTTTACGATCTGGAGAACAAAGGAAAATTAGCTTCTAAAAAGCTTGGAGGGTTTAGTGAAACACGACACTTCTTTAAGTGGAACCATCGCTTTTTCACTTTGGAGACACAGATCCGACCGCATCAGGAGTACTATTGTCACCTCCGCGCTGAATGAGCTCCAGTAGCAACTCCTGCCTCTAGACCGCATCCAACGTCGATCGTCTCCAATTCGTCGGCGACATATCAGGGCAGCTCTATCCATCGGCCTTTCAGGAGATGTGGCACCTTTGTGTATACTTTATCGCATGTGCTACGGAAAGTGCTCTGAAAAATCATCATAGAGATCTGAACAGAACGTTACTAAATTACACTTCAAAGTCATAAAAAGTCATAAATTCAAAAAAAATTTTTTTTATTGTATATTTATCGACGCGAGATTAGTAATGCTTGATATTTAATTAATGTGTATTATTATAAGTATGGTTTAAAATAATAATTGTGGCAATAAATTAAATAATAAACTATTTAAAAAAACTATGAATTTTTAGTAGTAATTGTATAATGTAGCATAATATTTGTAGTGGGGTTGATGTGCATGTGACGAAGTGTGACGAGGTGGAGTGGGATGGGGGTTTAAATAATCGTAAAAATAGGTGTGACGTAATATGTGGACGAACCCTTATTATAAAACATAATTGTCTACATAAGTTATTGCAAGGCGACTGGTTCGACTCATCATTTATCGACGTCTCTTTGTTTTCAGGTGAGTAACGGCAATGTCATCGATACAGGAACGCCCACCCTACTGGTATTTATGATGTGATTACTTAATTATCATTAGGCTACGTCAAGCACGTTTCATTCTCGCTCAGTCCGTAAATGCACGCAAACGTAGGTACTCACCTATCTTCGGCATGAAGCATCGCCATCGGGAGACGGAGATTTAACGCTTTTATACAATTATTTTTAATGGATTCCCCCAGGGCGGCTCTGAAAGCTTTTTAAGCGTTATCATGCAACTGTAATGTCGGGAACGCTAAAACGACTAAAACGCGGCCGCGCCGACTTCAGCGTCGGCGAAACGGGATAAGATTATCGCATCGAAAACATCTGCTTGTTCGTTTGGTGATCACGTTGCCGCATGATATCTGTATCTGTTATGTTTATTTATGTAGTCGGGTGGTGTGTTATAGTTAAGGAAGCAGCATGCATTCTTTCGTGATTAAATAGATTGAAAACAAAATGTAAAAAAACTGGATGCAATTTTATCATACTGTGTTAGTTATTATATATTTGGAATGTATGGGTAGATTTAATTATAATAGCGTCATTGATTGATATGAAAAATATATATATCGGATCACTCTCAGTTGAATAGAACATGAAAAAAACTGTTAGAAAGTAATGTTGACTAATGAACTTTATTTGCATTTTGTGAAGTTTTATTTATCTAAATTTCGTAATACTTAGTTAAGCGGTAATCTAAATGTTTGCATCTCGGCCGAAATTTTTGATCCATTTGTTATAGTGTTGACCTGAAAATTTTTAAAATACAAATACAAAAATGAAAAAGTTAAAATTATTGAACACTTGATATTGAATTTATGAAATGACAATATTAGGCTTTTTTTTTTTTGTGAGAACTCCAATTTAATTGTACTTAGTATAAAAATTAAAATGTTATGAATTGTAAATTAAAATCATTAACATTAATCTGGTTTTCATATCTATCAGCACTCCACCATCAATTATGTACATTATTATATGGTTAATTTACACAATTTATGTTTATTTATTAATGAAAACATATATTGCACTGCGCGAATCCAGTGAATTTGAAATAAAAGTCAATATACCCAGATTTGAATTGAAAATTAAACTTCTTTGATTTAGACCAACCAACAATAACGCTGCAATGGAATTAAATTTTAAATATAGTGCGTTAACATGTCGTGACATAGCGACGCGGGCACATGAGATTTTACCCACGCAAAAATTGCTTTACGACATATGTGGGCAACAGCCGGCCCTCGGGCCGCATCCGGCCCGCTGTAAGATTTGCTCCGCCCGCGAGACATTTTGAAAAAAATCATGTCTGATATCTATCGCTGAATATCATGAATACTACTTTAAAATGCACCTACTTTTGAACGCGGCCCGCTATCGTATTTGCACCCTAAAGTTTGGCCCGCAACATGTCAAAGGTTGTCCATACCTGTTTTACGTAGTCACAGAAGTTTTCACTTCAAAAACTAATGCAATTCGTCAACGACCCTCGACCAACACGAGCCATGCGTACCGTACTCGTACTCGTTCAAAGTAATAAAGTTCAGAGTCGGTTCTGTCGTACGCGCGCCGGCCGCGCCCGCGGCATCGACTCGGGGGTCCGACGAGTGGCGGCGGCGCGGCGCAGGTACCTGCTTCGCATGCGAGCAATCTGTTAGGCGGCGCGGCGCGCGGCGGTAAGCTAATTTAAACCCTCGTGTGCCTTGTGCTATGGTGCGTCGGCTGCGATGGCTCTTAACGACCTCGTGCTCCGCATACAGATGCTGCCTTTTACTATTCCGTGGCGTCCATTGTGAATTTATCGAACGACAACGACCGGCAGCACTACGTCCGGCATCGCAATCGTATACGGTCGAGCCGTTCGTCGTTAGTTTTTATATGCACGAATCGAGAAGCCACATTATGCTCTTTCGTGCGACAGATCGGCGGCTGTCCGCAGTCGGTCGCGGAGCTGAGGCTGATTTGGTTGATTCTTTCGTTCGTTTCGAAAACCCGCGGGCCGTGCGCGGCCGATCGTGTTCGTTCGTTCGTTTATTTTTACGAATGATGTTTCACAGTGAGAAATTCTCTTAGAACTGTCAGAATGTCCGTCTAGCCTGATCCGTTCGATATGAATTTTCCAGTAGACCGTGCCTATATTTAGCCGACTGTTGTGTACTGAGCGGTTATATGTTAATAGCATGGGTACATGTATGTTTTATGTTTGTACGACACAACGTCGTGGCTATGTTGATTTCAGTAGAGGGGTATCGATTGAGTCATTTTAGTCGCCTGATTCATTTGAAAATTAAAACAAAAAACGATTGACAATAATCTTTTACAAAAAAAAAATAATTTAAATATTATTATTCATGTAATGATATGAAACATAATATAGTCGAATAGGTTTTTTTTTCTATTTGTGTTAAACAATTGATATTAGCAGCTTGTAACAAACATTCCCCATTTGTTTCCTGAATTTAATTACTTAACTCAATCAATTATTCCGATAATTACCGATATATCGATTTCTAATGGTGAATATAATGTTTGTAGTTAACACTATTAGGTCTAAGGTATGGTACGTACTAGTTACATTCTCTTCGACATGTTATGTATGACTGGTAAGTCATACATAACATTAAGTCAAGACTATATTATTAAAACATTGTCAATGAATTTGTGATATTTTCGAGATCTTTTTATATTGTACGAGACAAAATATTGTACTTTTGAATATTGTAGGGCATAAAAATGCCACGTTGTAACACCTCATAAAACCTCAAACCACTATAAAATCGCTGCTGTCAACCGGAAGGCTTTTATAGCTTCATTGAAAGTGGCTAACCGCAATGTGTATATAATCAGCACGCGACTATTCTACGGATGTTCCATGAAGAGGTTCGCGGAGAGATAACGAGAGACCGTCGACACGGGCTCGGGGTTTTGGGAGCAACGCCGGTAGGCTCAGGAGTCGCACCTGAAGAACCCTTGTAGGTTTTAATGACTAAGGGACACCCATTCCTCAAACGTTTCATTCATTGACAGAGCCTTGAAACGCCCTACCTCTTGTGGATCTATTTAACGAGCGTGTATCCTCTTAGCGGAAGATGAAATAACTATTATTTATTAACCGTGTATTGTGAGTACAAAACGATCTGGTATTTTTCAATAATAAGTTTAAGTATTAGTATTGCTTCCCATGTCCTATCCGATGGATTCGGTAACATTGAAAAAGTCGGCCACAGCTTTTTTGTTTTGTTTCGAAGCCCTCCGAGATGTGTTTGACTAAGCGGAGGGCTATTGTGAGGGACATTAATGTTGGGGACGAATTGAAAGTTTTTCAAGTAAAACTTCCTAAGGCGCGACTTTGAGAGTGACTGAAAACCTTTTTTAGGGCGAAAGTAATGTTCAATAAAACATTATATTGTATTCCGTTTACGCAGTTTCTGCATTTATTACTTGAATTTCGAAGTCGTCGAGTATTCAAATTCAAAGTGGCCAATATTCGAAAACGGTGAATTCAATGTAAACCCCTAATACGTTTATTAATTTTGTGTTATCAACACCTGGAGGCTCCTTCCGGGTGGGCATAGTATGAATTCCTTCACTTTTTTAAATCAAGCGATCTCTCATTCAGTCAATCCCGAACTCAGTCTCTACTATTAAAATCTGAAATAACTTGACGATTTTTGTTTTAGTTGTAATTTCTGCCATAAGAACTCAACAAACAAAAAATATTTACTTCGATCGTATGTAAAAGTTACACGCACTTGTATACATATATTTTTATTTTGAATAGTGTACCCGGACCGCTTAAAGAACTGATAAAGGCTGTCACTGAAAAATAGAGCGCGTGCCTCCCTGATATTGAATAATGTCGATGATAACGGTTTTTTACGTATATCAGAAGAGTAACAATTTTTTATGCACTTTATGTATTGCAAACTATTAACAGTGCGGGGAGAAACACTTAAACTGTTTTAATTTATGCTCTATGATGCCAAATCTTCCCTTAGATCCGCTGTTCATGGGTTCTATGTATCTGGGATCTCTCTGAACCGTGTGATAATGCGAGCATCGCTGTGCGACGATATCAGCTATGTACTCCGCTTTACGTCCAATCTTCTAATGCCAGAGAGACTATATGGCGGGTGTAGGCAATATATTCGTCCGAGTTTAAAGTTTTGTCCACGTCCCAGATGTCTTGTGATGGGGTTTGACAGTCTCCACGAAGGTGGCCCAGTTTTCCTTACGGATTTCTCGAATTTTCCATCCTCGTTTAACGCTAAAAAGGCGCATGTGTATTTTTTATAAATAATAAAAAACTACATGTACGTTCATAAGTTTTGCAAATACTGCTCCTAAAATTGTTGTGATTTTCTTTAATGTTCACCCTTACTTTAAGGAATGTTGAAAACAAAAAGCATCTCGAAGATATTCAAAATCACTAAAAAAATCAGACTTTTAAATAAATGCGAAAAATCATAATAACATTTATTAAACTACTCTGAGAAAAGGCTGACCGGCACAGAATTTTTAGTTATTCGTTTATCGTATTCGAACTAACCATTGTAGCATATAGTCTTATGTTAATTATATTATATTGCTACAATATTATATTAAAAACACAAGTTGTTATGAGAAGTAATATAAATAAAGAGAAATGGAACATTGAATTTATTATCTTGAAATTGCCTAACTTATAAAGTACCTGCAAAATGCGAGTCAAATTCAGCCACCGGAGATTTCATATTATGGAAATGGGAAAAATTACATATGTAAATAACAAAGACTGATTTTTTTTTTATTTCAGAACTTAACACTAGCGCCATCTATTATAGTCAACGTCGACCCGAAGTTCGTTGCTCGAAGATCGTTCTAAGCCATCTAATGAAAATCTCGCAATGTGGATTATATTCAACCGCGATGTTTTTAAAAATTTCAATTTCCTAACGAATATTATTATAGCTCAGTACATAAAGAAACATCTCGACTAAATACTGGAATCATATTCGGTATTTGTAAAATTTACAATAAATTCATAAAAATTAACGCCCACGTGACTATAGTGGGAGGGGGGTTATTTGTGATACTCTCATTTGAACAATGCCAAATATAAAATCACATAACTTTTAAAATAATGAATCGATCAGTTCCATTAGCTAAACAGATTAAACTTTCAATTTTTTTTCACCTAGATCAAAGGATTGTAGAGTTCATAGCATTTGGGCTTCAAACCTCCCAAAATCATGTAGAATGCCGTATCGTCATTAATATCGTTAATTTATTCTAGAGATATTCTGGTTTATATTTTCAAAAAGGTTTTTGTTAAATAATTTCGAAACAATCGTGGTTTACAACATAGTGTCAATTATTTTGAATTCTCTTAAAAATAGAGCTTGATCGATTGACTATAATTAACAAGTATGTATATAGATAAAAAAATCATAATATACAATATCTAAATATATCATAAAATAATATTTTGAACTAAAAATAACGGACAGTTTTGGTCTACACCTACAAGATGAACCATGTCCCAGATTTTTTTTCATAGATGTCTTACTCGTTCCTTTTAAATTTTGTTAAATCCGAGTTTAACGGACCATTTAATTCTCATTTTCTGTTCTCCTAAATATCATTTTTATATTATCCGCTTCGTTTTATAAGTCGTACAAATTCAAAGAAAAAACCTTACACATCAGTCCCTGATTTAACGTCGCTCTCGCCTTCGCTCTACGAAATTGGTATTCAGTACGCAGTTTTTGAATCAAATTCAGGTGACGCCGTCTCGAACGGCGCGTTCTGTCAATTTTCTTTATTTTATTTAGTGTACTGCGCAGTATTAAATGTAAAAAAAGAAGAATCCTCTACAGAACCGGGACGATTGTCGTCGGTTGAATTTCGTCGAAAAGAGTTTCGTTATGGCCGTAGCGTTAAAGTTTTATTATGTACAGATCGCAAAAATTATAACGTGTGCGCATATTAAATCTCGCGATCTGTACGAGCAGTTATTAAAAATTTTCGAGATTAAATTTGTCGTGAGCATATTTTAAAATCAACATAAATACCGGGTTCACATTTATTTAGGCTACAATAAAATGACATCACTCCCTCACACACGTACACACACTCAGTCACACAGACATCCTCGCCTGCGCAGTGTTACATCAGTTGCAGTATCGAGTTCAATAGCGCTGAATTGGCGTCATGTTATCCGTGCATATAGATAATGATTTTAAACCGCGACTGCGCGCGCTTTGACGTAGAATGAATTCCTTATACCTTTTCCTATCTCGGCCTCGTTCCCAATTCAAATTCTAATACTGTTCTCGATTCCGTTAATTCATTGTGTGTCGATTATGAAGTCCGCCTGCTTGCTTGATTTTTGCTGACCTGCTTTTTGGGATAAAATCGATCCCACCGGCCTTTGCATTTTATCAGGATAAACAAGACGTTAAGGGCCATTCCAATCCACAAACTAAAACTTTATGCAAATAGGTTTATCGTTTTACAAGTCCGGTTGCTAATCATTACTATAACAAAAGACTATTCAATTTTTCGAGATAAAAAGCAGCCCATATCACGTTAATACGTCGCTACGTGAAAGAAGGACAAACCACAGAGCACATTCATGTTTTTGTAATGTTAGTGCAGAAGTGACCATCAAAAAAAATATGCTCACACTTCACTCGAACAACCAGTCGCCGGGGACTTCCGTCTGGTGTAGACGTATTTGTGAATCGGGAACGTGCATTAAAACATCGAGTTGTGTCTTAATAATTGATCCGAAATATCAAAGAAAAAAGACGGGGTTTCATTTCATGTATAAGTTTAACATTTTGTGCCATGTTTTTTATTAATAATTTTAATAACAGCAATTTCACTTTATTATAGCCAGCGCGTCTCTTTGTACCTAACGTATTAAAACGTGTGCTATAAACACAACTGCCCGTATGAGAGTGTCTTTCTGGTGCGTTTTGTAAGGGATTTCTTTATTACGTATGGAGTGTCATATCTATATGTACGGATGTACCCTATATTCACAAGACTATAGGTACTTTCGTCAGTTAAACAAATTAAACTTTCTAATATAAAATCTAATGATATTTATATATACATATATAATATGAACGATATAATTTCGATTTATTCGACATTATGGCGTCATTTCGGCTGATCTACACAAGATTAAATCGAAGTGTTTGTCTGTCCGTCTATTTAACCGTTGTAATCTTTGCAACGATTAAACTAAGCTTGATGGAACTTTCATAAGGAGGTAGAGGAACTTATCGGCCTTTACATATAATACATTTAATTCTGGAAATATTTATGATTTTTGTGTGAAAATTGAAAATCCTTAAAAATGAAATAATTTGGTAGCAATTGAATCGAAAATAATATTGGGTCGGGATCAAATAAGGATCTAGATTAAGATCAGCATCAGAATCTAGAGCGGGAACGAAAGCAGGACCGAGATAGGGATCATGGATACGAAGTTATCGGTCATTGTAACAGATGTAGGAATTAATTATATATCTACGAGGGCGGAGCTGCAGATGAAAACTAGTTTTAGATATATATTTGCTTTTTGATTCAAAAATTAATATAGCCGTCTTTTGGCGTGGAACCCCCTAAGCATATTGTGTGAGGATTATGTCTGTAAAGCGCTGCGGTACGAAAAGTAAAATAAGCGATTATCCGATTTTAATGAAATTTTGCACAATATGGATTTAACTTAGGCGACCACAAGAAACTTTAATACATATTTCACAGTATTATATCAATCTGTTATTGATATCTATTTTCATGTTACTTTTTTCTCTTTATTTATGCAAATGTCGACCTATCTGCCTTACTATTTACTACAGCTTTGGCCTAAAGTATAATTGTATGACACTTTACGGATATTCTAGATAAAATAACTTGGTGTTCTCTATTCCATAGAGGGAAAAATATTTTCTCATTTTTCTCGCTTTCCATATCGTGGTTCGTTTGCGCGCGCCCCGACGCGGCGTCTGGAACACAAAAAAAAATCTTATTGCATTAAAGTTTCACGAAGATCTCGACGATTCGCAACATCCCCGTGCGTAGACAGGCCGCGCCGACTGGAGATCAGCCAGTGCGGTCCGATCGCGCGACTTAAAAACGACTGTCGATACGACACCTTTGCAAGTAGTCGTGAATCGAAGCACCATTAATGCCTCGCTTGGGAGCGACGCCAGCGGTGAGCTATTATTAGTTAGCCCCACGTCGGAGTTTATCAAGCTCAAATAAGATCAATATTTCCCGTAGGTGACGGTCCAGGGCCGTCCGGCGTCTCCGCCGCCCGCCGCCGCCGCCGGCCCGGAATTAAAACGTCCACATCGATGCGGCCGCCGGACGACCTACCGCCTACCCTACCACCTACCCTACGTAATACCTCTCGCTATCCTTCATTACGGAGCCCGATATACGTATACCTGGATAGCTCTGGAAGCTGCGCCTATTTATCGGCCCACCGCTTCGCAACCTATAATATTATATTCTATTCTTGGAACGGCTAAATCTTTTCACGACGGCCGTCGGCTGCGTCGTGCTAAAGTTGTTCCGCGGAATTTTAATTTATCTGACGGGGAAATTGTTCCTTACTTGATATTTATGACGTTCGGTGCCGGAGCACCGGCACCACACATCAAAGTCTAATGCGTAAACAGAAGCCCGGCGCCGACGGAGATGATGGTTCGCAGGCCGGCCGTTTTTACCGTCCGTGAAAGTACGCAGTTTGCGAAAACTGCGTACTAGAAATAACCCCAGCCTCCTGCTCCCTTTTGGGTGCATTCAGATCTGTGAAAATTATTCTGTTATACACTTGAAAACGATCGCGACACGGACATCGTCGCAATAAAATTATAATATCGTTAAGGGTCATTTAATATATTTTGAAATAATTAATCAGATCCGTGTGCCAAATATAACATAATTTAAAATTAACAACTATTTCCAATACAGAATTACTAAGTGCGTCTCATTTCTTCTAATGAATATCCCCCTTTTTGTCTATTTGCTTTAGCTTGACGAATGTTGACCTTTCAATAATAACTATTGCCTGTTTTAGATATTGTTTATCTCTGAATAACCATGGTTCAAATCGAATTTACTTATTATATTTGTAATTTGATTACTCAACCCTAATGATAGTCGCATAATGAAAGAAAACAAATTGAACATTGCTCGTATTAAGTCGGCCACAAATTGTAGTCTGTCAATAAATTAGCGAAAATGAAGGAATGGAAATAACAACTAATATGGGCTGTTATATGGAGATGAAATACATTGAGATAAAGTATCTGTATGGTACGAGTTTTTAATTTTAAAAATTGTGTAGTTATCAGCCGACCGCTTTTTCAGCCTAATGTGCCGGAAAATTGCGCAAACTGCCAGGAAAATAGTAATTCAGGGTAACCATAATTATACTGAAGATGTTTTTATTTTGGTATCCTTATTGAGATCCGAAAGAAAACCAAAAATTGATAGCAAGAAATAGCAACTATTTGCTCAAAAAGTCCAAAGGTGTAATCAATCAATCACACAAATAAAATGGAGGACGCCATCTAATAAAGAAATGCCCATTTTGTAACAGGAAGCTTAATGAATTTCACGTTTTGTATAATTTACCGTCATATAGATTTCATCACTTAATGTAGCATTCCAAAGTCACTTTCAGTTTTGTGTTCCTATTTACAATATCTGTAAAGTGTTTAGTAGTGACCTTGTAGACCGGGAACCACTTATGGATAATTTTAATAAAAGTTTTATTTCAATGAAATATTTTCTATGAAAAATAAACAATAAAAATATGAAAAAATCATTATGACTTAACAGTAAACATACCCCCTCGCGAAATCTTCGTTCGGTTTGAGAAGGATGGAACTTATGCCCTTACGATAGTCTAGTGCGGATCGGAAATGATACTATAAACCGATCCGAATAACATTAAGCCGAATATTGTGCCAACAATTTAACTGAGCAATTCAACATTAGTCCGGCCAACAACAACGAAACCGAGCTGCCAGTGGTTCGTCCTACGCGTAGTTGCGTCAGCTTCAAGTTGCCGCAAACCCTAAACTCGCGCCGGACGTCTGCTAACCGCCCGCGCCGGCGGAGCGTCGCGAAACTTCGGAGCGGGCGCCGCACTTAAATGAAATTCTCATCTTAGTGACGTTATAGAATAATTAAGAAATATGAGAGTAATATTTCAGTTAGCGAAAACGTTAACTCGTAGAAGGCCCAACTTCGTAATCGAAATAGCCTTCCATTTTGGAGTTTCGAAAGTAAATGAGATATACAGGAAAATAACGATGCGAAATTCGGATTTTGTGGAAATATTTTTTGATTCGATAACCAGTGATCTGATAAAAATTCTAAAATATAAATTGTTAATTCTAGACAATTCCTATAGCTGACGATTTTTTAAATAATCCTATTTAGGTGTTTTATATATAATACCGGTTTTTAAGTAGTTTGTTTATATACATATATATTAAAGATGACTTTCAAATATATAGTAACGCCCAATCTATTCTCTGCACTTAACCAAACGTTCAACAAGTTCTCTGATCTTACTAAAACCTCTCGTTTGAACTCGAATCTTTTTTCCACAAATGAATTTCTCCATACATCTGAATAAATAGCAGTCTGACGATGTAAGATCCGGACCGAATGCTGTATGTGGTAGGAGTTCAGTACCATCAAGTTCTTCGATCTCATCCCGCGTAACTTTCCCGGTATGTGGTCTAGCATTGTGTTGGAAGAGCGTAGCATTGTGTTGGAAGAGCGCCCGTTGTCGGTTTACTAAATCTGGATATTTCTGCGATAAAACCTCATAAATTCGAGTCAGCTGTACACTATATTCTTCAGCAGTGACAGTTCGACCATCTGGAATAATTTCAGAGTAGGTACACTGTTTGTGTACTCTGAAATAATTCCACCAGACACATAACAAGACTTCGGCTTAAATCGTCCTCTATTCACAACTGGTTCGTGTATTTGTCCTTAGTATAATCACTGATCTTCTGTATTTGGATTGTTTAGATAAATCCATTTTTCATCGCAAGTAGCAATGCGTTTGATAAAATGATCATCTTTCGGCAAGCTATGTTGCTGTTTACGCATTTCTACTCGATGTTTCGTTCGAATCTCGTTTAATTCATGGAGCACTATTTGACAACTTTTATAGGTCTTACCCCAATGATGTTAAATGACGATGTACGGTGGCTTTGTCCAAGGGAGTTCCATAATCGGCGAGTGCTGATACTAAGTTGGATTTCAACTGCTTCCTTTGTACTCATGTTGTTGAGCATCCAGAACGCTAATGACCTACCAGCGTCAAATTTCCATTATTAAAACAACACTGTACTTTTTGATCATTGACTGTATCTTCTCCTTCAATTTTACATACTGTACTTGCTTCCGCGGCTGCTTTACACTTTCATTTCCAATATTGTCTTAGCAATACACGAATTTCTTATTTATCGTACTCCATACGTTTTACTTTCAAAACATCTTGCCCTGTCAATAAACACACACAGTATTATAAAAAGATGTAAAACAGCTGTACTTATAGGACTAGAGAACAGTCGTAACCAGTTATGACAATTACGACATGTATAAAAAGAAGCGTATGAATTTCGTACTAACTTACTAACCTTCCTCCAATTGGTGAACCATCATACACAGATTCTCTTCCATGTTTCCGTCACTTTTTTGTTTGCCTGTGGGTCTCATCTACAATGAATAATCCCGCTTTTGTCATTATTTTCTTACCCGGTATCCGGCATTTTTCCAAGTAACCCATGTATTTTGGCCTGTAGTACTTTACACAATCTGACAGTGAACTTGTACTCTACGTATTCTTTTAGTTCACGATTCATATACTCTAGTAATAGGTTCTATCTCTTTTTTTTTTATTGATTCGAAAATCTTTCCGAGTACCTTTCTCTCAAATATAGCTAGCATTTTTTGGCTCTTGAGTTATATACCATCTTTTACACGTACAGTCGACTACTGGTCTGATGATGATGCGATATATGAAAAATTTAGAACTGCCGTATCTGGTCACCAACTCGCTACGTTTGGCACCGAAACCACGTGCACTTCGAGAATCGAAACATGTAATATAATTTTATTTAAGTTAATAAAAACTCTTGGGTGAATTTGCTTATGATAAGTAATGGAACCCGTCATCTGATTTGAAAGCAATGAGCTAACCGCTCTGCATTCACAATAAATATCGTATTGGAGATATTAAAAAAAAAACTGGTGAACTTTTTGAGCATATTATTAATATTAAAGAATGTTCATTTCCAACTTCATTTTCGTTTCATTTAAAAAAAAAATCAAGGAAATGCATGTCATGTAGTTTCTTCCAATGAAACTCGTACATTTGTTTCGCATCGTCGAGGCGCTCTGGATAGAGGACTTAACGAGATTCGTACGTCGAAGCTGCAGAGGGCCGCTTCCACGAGCGGATCCGCTCAAAGAATTTCTCGACTTAATTAACGTGAGGGACGACCCGTAAAATAGGGTGCGGTTTCAAAGAAATTGTTTCATCAGTAACCTCGTCACTCTTTGTTCCAGAAATGAATGACGAGCTTTTACGGACATTTTTGCAGAGAGCCGCAATATACTGTCTAATATTTTTTGTCGACCTATCACCCCTTGTAGTATTTACTCCAGCGACAAAATTGTATATAGTTATATGAATTTTTCGTTTTCTGTACCGAAACGGCAAATAGTTTTATAAAAAATTGCAATTTTTATGAAAAATGTTAAGTACTTAAGTTTTTGAACTTTATTAACCTGGATCTCAAAACATTTGTAATTCTTTCAATCTTAAATACATTGATTCTAAAAGACGTATGGAACAATATCCGAATTAATAACAGTTATCCTTCGTTAGATTCAATATGATGCGGGGACCAATATAAATTCTGTTTAATTTCATACCTTCAATGACGTTAGCGATAACGTATTGTTAATATGACAATAAAAGTGATATTCATAAAAATATTGTAGTTTTTTTATGAATATAAATAGTACTTAGCCATCCAATTTAAAAGATATAACTAATTACGCATTTTGGTGGTCTTTAATAAATCTGAACTTAAGGTGATAAATAATTTTGTACATATTTGCGTAAGACATGACCTGTTATTCTCTATTTATCTTTCTTCGAAATTCATAAAGTAACATATTAATTTTTTTTTTCCAAGAAAAATACTCGACTGAGTAAAACTTGGCCCTTTGGACTTAGTATTCCTTTTAGATCGTGGCTTTCAACACAGGTAGATGGATCAACGGATTATTAGGTTCTATCATATGACATATTAAGTATTGTAATTTTGAAAAAATTAATAATAGATATGTTTCTTTAATTTATTATTGTAGTATCGGAAAATAAACAGTATTGAAGTACATAATCATTAATTTATTGTAACTTCATAATTTAGTATATATTGTATGGTAGCTCTATGGGTGTAAATTCTGATGGTTAGACATTCGAATGGATGGATAAGCCAGACAGCCGGATGGCCGAACGGCCGAATGGGTGGAAATATGAATATCCGGATGGACGAATGACGTGTAGCGGTTGGGTGGTAATACGAATAGATGAATTAATAGATAGGCGGATGTGTGGAGGATCGGATTGCCAGATAAGCGGATGGCCGATGACCGGACGGGCGCACAGGTAGACGAGTAAACGGCCGCGGGGATGGGAGGGCGAATCGACGAACGGACGTCCGACGTCGACACAAAACGTTAAAAATCAATTCAATCTCCACGCGGGCGGATCCGCGGACATATTAACCGGCACGCCAGCGATCGGAAAGAATAGCACGGCGCCTGTCAGTACAGTTTAGTGTTTGAATGTAATGCAAGGAGCGCGAGTACCCGTGGCAGATTACAGTAAGTCTATCGGAGTGCGCGGGCGCGGCGGCGGTTTATATTTGGCGCGGTGCGGCCGGTACGTGTCCCTACATAAACTCGGCGCCCGCAATTTCTCACAGCCCAATCAACTCCGCCGAGGCCGGGGAGCCGGCGACGCCTGACTCCCGTCAATTTTAACGTGACCGAAATAATTCTCTTGATAGTAATTGAACGGAAAGTTAACATTAAGCACGCTCGCCTGCGACCGAGAAACTCCTGTCGGAACCCTGATTTACGGCACTGAAAATGTTTTTCTTTTACGTCTGACTCGTGTACAGATTGGAGCATCAACAATTATCACTTATTTAAATGGTGAAGTAAAACATCATCGATAAGTGTTAAACTTGTACGTTGAAGAAGATTGACTAAAATATTCGAAGTTGGCTGAAGCGATTCACGCGGGGACTTAAGACTAAAAATGTCTTCTCAGTGGAAATCCATGTTAATCAATAGAAGAATAATTAAATGGTGCGAATAATGTAATAGATAGTTGCTATATTATTAGCACTAACGCGAGCAGATTTTAATTTAAATTGACGATTTCTTAATAACAAACATGTTAATTCTCAAACCGATTAATCTATAATTAAATAAGGATGTACTCTAGTTAATAATGACAAAGTAATACGACATTCGGTGGTAAAGAAACACTTGGCGGTTATCTCCAACATTGCTCGGTTACAAAAGTGATCCCGTGCTAATCCGGGAATGTTGCTAACTAAATATTCATAAGCAGAGCCACACAGGTATAATAATGTTATTTTAAACAAAATAAATGCCCTCTACCTTTTTTTAATACCGACTTTTATTTAAAATGATCTACGAAAAGAAAATCACAACATAGCAAGAGATACGGAGTTATTTCCGAACACTTCAATTTGTGCATGCGCTTTGACGTTGACACGAAAAATATCCTATGCCTAGAATGATCTATCGATCAAAAGAGGCGCCTTTAAACAGATGCACGATCAGGCGCATTTTGACGTGTCTATTTACTCTCGTCAACGAGAAGGCGGTCGGCGTATAGACATTCCGTCTGAACGTCGACATTTTCAATTAAGCGCCGATCGATCGCCCCTCTCCTCGAACGCTATCCCTTCTCCGATAGCGATTTATTGCCACCGTATAATGGTAAGTCGTCAATAAGAAGATTATACCACAGTTTTTAATAAGCCGCGTTCCCTGCAGATGGAAAAAGATGGTGTTGTTCCGCCTTCTATTGTTCTATTCAAACGGCCGACCGTGTATAAAGCGAGATGCGCTTCAGTAACTCGTCGTCGGCCCCCCCGCCGCCGCCCTTGCCCCACGTCCCGCATGTAACAGAACTTTTTCATTAGACGCGCATCATTTTATCTCTGTAATTTTAGGCTCGGCTCGTATTTTTTTCGTTTCAAAAATATGCCGTCCCGAGAACATAAAAAACGCTGTTCGCAATTAATTAGTTTAATCTCTAATAGCGTCGCTTAATTTTCACACTCCAGAAGGACGAGAGCCTAAATAAACAGCTCCTTATTTATGTTTAATCATTAACCTAAAACGGCGTCCCGTTTATGTAGATCACGAAGCTTCCTTTGCAAATCAACCTAATTATTTATTTTTGCCCGTAAATAAAAATATTTAATTAATATATGTATATTTTTTTTCAATTTAGACTCCCGCATGGAAAACGAGGAAACCCTTATAAAAGAGTTCATTTTATGTCTGTCTCCTATAACCGTTTTTTTTATTTATTTAGTTAGTGTCTTGTGTAGAGCTTTGAGATTCAAAACAGTGTATGAACTGTCCCAAATATTTTGTAGAAATTGAAAATATTTACATATATCTATCATCATAATTAAATATATTGATTATTATTGAAGTTTTTCTGGAATCTCCGAATTTTCTTAATATTTACAAAATAAACAGCAGATCATATATGTTTTTATTTTGACCAGTATTAGGATTTTTTATATATAGCGAAGATGTGTAGTTCCACTCAATCGGCTATAAGGATTATACTATGTTTAATTACCTTTTTTCTTTTTAAACTAAACTTTTACATTTCCACCGATTTTCTCTGCCCGCAAAAACATGGAAGCGTCTGTTATTGAAGCATTTTTTCACATTTTACCGTATTCTATGCATCATTTGACTCCATTGATGTACTAATTGCACCTTGTCAGTTATGATTTGATACATTAAACGCGTATCGTGGCATAATTTAGTGCGATAACTAGATCATTAGTCCGGCGGTAGGCCGCCGACCGCAGCCGTAAACCTCATTCGCAGTGCGCTCGCTGCATGGCCGGTGAACGCGGCCGCCCGCCCGCCCGCCGCGCCGCCGCCCTCCGCGCCGCCGCCCGCCCCTTTTCGCCGTACATATCACATGTATGGTTTTATCAAATGCTAGCCGTTTCCCGTCCGTTTCGTGCCTAAATTAAAATTCCGTAATGATTGATTTCGATGTCGGCCCTATTCTCTCATCTGATGTCGAGCCAGATGCTTATATCGAGTATTGCACGAGGTAATCTTCTTGAATATGACACAATAATTATAATCCGTTCAGCCATCTTGCAGATTAGGTCCTGTAAACATACAGGCAGGTTATTTATCGATGTGATCTATCGTTTGCGCAACCACATGCTTTTATTGTGTTCTACAGAGTGTAGCAGTATAAGCACGGATCAGGTGCCCCTGGAAAAATTTGGAAATAATGATAATGAAATTACCGTATTAACAGAAATATTCCCCTGAGCTATCACACTTCTCAATGCATTAGTTTTTCAAATAAAATAATTTTTCAAATTTTGAAAAAAAGATTTTTTTTTCTCTTACAATAATATTTATTTGTGATTTTTCTTACAAACGCTAGATATTCCAAAGAAGCATTAAATAAGACAATTTTGAAGTCTTTGCTCTAATTTATATATTTATTGGAATTTCACAAATTCGAAATTATAAAAGCTAAATTTTTACGTATTTTAAGAGGCACTATCACGATTTTTTTATAAATAGCCCTTATCATGCTCTATAACATACATTTTTTTCAAAATTGTCTCCAGGGTAGAACAGTGTTATAAAAAAATATTATTACTATTGTTATATGAATATTTGAGCATCTGACCAAGTAATATTGCTTTGATTTTTTAAATATAATTTTAATTATAATAATAATTAATCTTGGTCACTGTCTTTTTCAATCGTTACTGTAAAATTGACTTGAGAATAATTGACTGAGTTTTTCAGCTGAGCGAGGAATCCGATACTGATACCGTCCAAATGATAGTAATAAATTGTCGCCGCCAAGTGGGAGCAGCATCCTACTGCACCACGTCCACTAGGACATTCACAAAAATACCGAGTGATTCCATCACAATGGTTCCTTTGAGAAATATATTCTATAAAACATTTCTATGACTTTCGGGCTATACGTCTCGTTCTCACGTGCAGTTTTAAAATAATAGATTGATCTTTAACAAAATCTATGTGTAGCGTTTTAACGTCGTCTAATATTTCAGCAAGATAAATAATTGCTTGGCCGTATTGATATGATGCCGTAACTAATAATTTTAATTGAGTCTCGTCTAGTTGTGGAAAGTCAGATAAATCATGGCTGTTAAGGCGTTGAAACACGATTTTGTTCCTCAACCATCCTTTTTCTTCGACCACTGTTGCTAGTGTGTTGTGATGTGTTTCTTCGAAATCAATATATAAACAACGAAAAGTGGTCAACGAAAGTAATGTATATACTAAAATTATAAATAATTAGTAATTTCTGAAAAAAGTCTTGACGAAAAGTAAAGTAAAATTTTAATATGTAAGAAAATAAACAATATCCTAATTGCAACTTGTTCGTACCACATTTATCTTTCTTTTTTTTTTCTTTAATATTATAGTATTGTGTTAGGTATATCATCAAAAGTTAACTGTGATAATATAATTGCGATAAAAAAAATAAAGTACTCTTGGAACCAGGAGAGAGGAATCATCCATATGCATGGATGGATGGATGAGCCGAGAGCGAGGGCGGGCGGCGCGCTGCCTTGGCGCTTCACTGAACACCGTAAACACTCGCCGGCCGGCCGCCCGCCGCCCACCGCTCGGGTCGTATAGTGCTAGGGCTCGGCGCCGCAATGTACACTGTATTAGATACCTGAAATTATATTCCTCACAGTACACGAATGAAATTTCAAGGGCTTACTTGGCCATTCGCGGATACAAAATTTACGGAACTCCGTAATCTCTTAATTGGCTATTCAACAAAAGGAATCATTTTACAATCGATAATGATCGACTCTACTTGAATAAATCTAAATTTGTATTTACTTGTACATTTTTTTGATAGACTTTTATTATCTTTATTTTAAATGACCATTTAAACAAATTTTGGAAGTCATTTTGATCTACTTCCAATTGTCGTGTGTAATTTAGTACGTTGAATCTAATCTGATGACGTAGCCAATTTGTAACAGCAATTTTTTTATCATTTATCGTGGTAACACTCACAGCAATCTGTTGCGTTAAGTTGCGAATAGAGAGGTATAATCTCTGGCACAAGACCGGTGGTGTTATAACAGTCGTTTGGCAGACATCTGCCTACGAAACTTGGCAGCTGTGATTAACGTGGCACCGACATTGCACTTAGTAAATCGGCATGTAGCGTAACGCTCACCCGGACCACTAACAACCTGTCGTACTAGACAGCTTTCGCTTGGGTATTTGGTCCTCCTTAAGCGATTCTAATATATGTTTATCTGTAAGTTCGCACCTATTTCCCAGAAGGATAAGCGAGGACCATAGATCTCCATATGGTACGACCCTTACATATCTGATCAGTTTGAGTGTTTAAAATTTGCGTCTTTTATACTATACTTCCAATTTGACCCGCATAAGATTCTCTAGGGCGCCCGTTGTCGACCTTTCCATCGCATATTGTATTACATCATTATATATTTTATGTATTTATAAAAAGAAGTTGATTTAGATATTTATTAGGTTAATAATGATAGATAATTATATTCCATGGTAAAAAGGAAAAATTAAGAACACATGCCTCAAATGGGAATCTACGTTTGCTGTCCATAAAAGTTTTATTATCGCATCCCGCTTGAACCACGCCACGTTTTTGTTTACAAAAGCCCGCATCTGCGTGTACCCCTGGTGCTGCGCGCGCGGTCCGCGGGTGCAGAGCGGGAGGGCGAGGGCGGATACCGGCGTCCACCGCTGCGTAGTCACGTCGCTAGGTGTCGCTAGTGTCATTAATCTAACCTCGCGGCGGCGGCGGGCGGCAAACAGCTGCCTTTGCCTAATCGGTCGTAAGGCTGACAACCTTCGGCAGCTCCTTCCCGCTTCTATTTATTGCGTCAGTACCACCCGAAGGGCCGAGGCTTTCAGCTTGGCGATCTTAAATGGATTCTCGAATACGACAGCAGCGTCTTGAAAGTAATAACGAAATTCTTGTCTTGTTACAAGCGAGGAGCTTTACGTGGATATTATTGCTGCCGTCTTTTGAATTCGCTATGTATAAAAGAGACAATGTTCTTCATTTTTGTGCACCATTAGTATGCTATAATAGTAATATCACAAAATGGTATGTACTATGAATCTAAAATTGACCTTCATTAGACTTTGTCATCAACTACACGAGGTTTTTTTTTCAATATTTCCTTATTATAACAATTTGTACGAATTTGTATCTCCACTTGGACGAAATTGTATAAAATACGTTTTTAAAACGAATCCCTATCAATCCCTCATTCCTAATGTTCCCAATTAAAAGCCGAGGTGTATTGCAGATTTTATTATATTGTGACTTTAAAGTAATTTTTGATCTGAAAAAAAATTTGTTACGTCCTTTATGTTCACACTTACAATATTTATAGATTAAGATTCCTTTAGGTCGTCCTCGTGTGAAGCCATATTTAAAATTATCCAAAGCGATTACGCCGAAGTAGAGGCTTGTGACTTAGATGATGTCGATTTTCGGCATCGGCCCTCACCATTTTGGTCAACCTGGTTCGAGCCGGTCTCATTTCTGTAAACTTCTTTTTCTCTTCAATGACACAGACAATTTTCTCCTCTCCCTAGTGTGGTTTTTGTCAGTCGCAAACGGATTTAACCTCTTTTTGATTTTTCTTTGTTTCCGCTTTAGCATTTTAATTACAATTGACGACAGAAAGTTGTTAATATAGCAAAATCGATCATTTCTACCGTCTAACTATAGTGTTTAAAATAATATCTATATGGATCCAAATCCGTTGAGTAGTTTCGACGCGGAATGACTTTAAACTGAGCAACGACCGCGCAAACCTCATTCTCAGTGCTCACTCGCGCGGCCTGTGACGTCATCGGACAGAGACGCAAATGGGTCGAACCAACCGGTGTTGGTCGAACACATGTTTTTGTGGAGTCACCGGACGGGTGTACGGTTTACGCAGCCATAATTATTACTTCTGCAAATATAAAACAGTAATCGTACACATCTGCCGAAATTATGTTTTACGCCAAAGATTTTCTGAATTGACCCTCCTAATCAAATGAAAACGTTTACGTCTGAAACGCTATGAGGGCGATGAGGAAAGGAACTCGTTCTTGTACGTTCAACGACTATCGCTCATCATTATTCGATACGTCAAATGAACGCATTATTCAAGCATATCATTTAGGTGATAGATAATGTAATTAAATTTACTCCAAGTATAAATAATTTTGAAACTGCTTCACTTCCGCAATCCGGTATCGTCTCGGAGATTCGATATAATCAAAATGGATCGTTTCCGAGCGATAACGGAAAAGAAAAAGGAAATTAAATTACAAGGAAGCAGTTTATAACGAACGAATCAAGTGGTGAATTGAAAAGGGACGCTCCGCTGGCGCATTATGCTTTGTCGTTTCGATCTCCCAAAATCCAGCCGGAGTTATGCGGCGTCGCCCCCGTGGAGTCGGCGAGGGCGTCGTGTCGCAGCTAATTCCAGCCGCGCCTCGTCCGCTCAGCCGTCCAATTACTCTCAATTGCTCTTGATATAATTATCTAATTGTGAACGAATGCGACGCGGGCGTGCGCGGGAGACGCTCTTTGACGCGCGGACCGCATGTGCCATTAGCTCGTTTCGTTGGTCCCTACACATTTTCTGAATTTTTTGGAATCTCGAATTGATTTTTTGAGTTAAAATAAATAGGAAATATTGAGAAAACATTTAAAGTTAAAAAATAGGAGCATAAGAGTTATTTTAAACTACATGTAACAAAACATTTTAAATTTGGTGCTGAATGATTAGTGAAGTAGAATTAGACAAAAGATGTTTCTTTTACTCCAAAACTAAAAATACTTTTGCATCTTATTAGATATAATTGTACGAGTGATTGGAAATATTGATTATTTAAAAAATATATAATCGAAAAAGCCATTAGTTGAAGCATTCAAAATTTTGAAATCGCCATGGTAATTTCCGTACAAAAAAAAAAGTGATTCTCTCGAGTAATGTACTATTGGAGGTTTCATACATCAGATGGAGAAACAAGACCCTTGCGAAATCGTTTTCCTATGCGCCTAACAGTCTATTTCCTCTGAATCTTGGTACATATACAGTAACAGAGGTAGGTGACTCAATCAAGTATTTATAGC
Organism: Eumeta japonica; assembly: GCA_005406025.1. Taxonomy (NCBI): domain Eukaryota; kingdom Metazoa; phylum Arthropoda; class Insecta; order Lepidoptera; family Psychidae; genus Eumeta; species Eumeta japonica. The sequence continues at coordinate 27,065 of BGZK01001847.1, forward strand.
TTAAATAAAAATATCTGGTAATCTGGACTAAGTTATGAGATTAAAATATAAGCATATCAAATGCTTTACAAGTGCATTCAAGCGTTAGAGTTTTATTATAGAGCCATAAATATGTATTTGTTTATATAACTTTAGAGTGCATGCTTTAAAAGTTATAAAACAGGAGGTAATGCGATGGTTTTTTAATACGGAATCCTTATATTTCCTTTCGCCGCAACTTTATTACTTGATCATTTTTTTTTCGTCTATTCCAATGAAATTATATAGGCGAGTTTGAGGTGAACCGCATGTAATTTTTTTGCACACTCGGCACGGATGTAAAAAGCAGGCGGACCGAGCACTGCTAAGTAACGCTCGACGTCCTCTAACTAAGTAAGCTCGCTATAAACGTATGGTTCATAACGAAATGTTCACACATAAGTAAGTATCTCGACTTTCAATTTACCCAAATTCACGTTGTGACGAACACGGCGGTATGGATTGTATTCGCCGTTACTTAATAATTATTAGTCTGTGTCCGCCTATTTTGATTTTGTGACAATTGATATCCACCAAAGAGATGAAAATTTTAGGATTATATTAGAGTGGACGATGTTAATAAAATCCTATTTTGTCACTTGTTATCTAGGTAATAAGCTGTGTACTACATTACAAACAACAATTTCTATATACTATTCTAAAGTACATTACAACTCAACACCTATAGGTAACAATTTGCAGACTAGGTTGTCTATCTATAGCTAATAACCCTAATAACTCTCTTGATTTAGTGTGATTAGGCAGCAGTTAGCGACGCGTGAGATCAAAGCTTTTGTATGTAAATATTGCCAGACTCCACTCTATAACTTTATTTAAATCTCTTTGATATGTACCATTCGAACATGTATTTGTACCGATATTAATTTAGGTCGAATTCTTAAAATTTACAAGGAATGGCAGGATAACGATTTGTTTTAAACAGGTTTTTCGTTCGTCGGTACCAAACCCTAAGCGCGGGAAACCGACACCTAGTGGACCGACTAATAAACTGCTCTGGTCTACGTTCTTGTGACTAATCTCCGTTTATTGAAATCTGAATTTCTACTGTATCGTAGAAAAAATACAGACGTAGCTGTTCTAAAAACCAAGTACCGACAATTAAAAATAAAGCAACTACATCAAATTTATTACTATGTATTTGTTTATTTATTTCTAAAAGAAAAACATTTGTAAACAAAAATTAAAAGTCCCTGGTTGGCTGTATTTTATGCCGTAAGTTTTATGTTGATACGTTTATATTTGTGTTAGAGGATATTCGGATGATTAGAAGAACAGTACAAATTAATGTTTTAAACAGAATTTGTTAGGAACAGGTCGATGATATGAAAAGTATGGAATATAACGAAAAAAACAACATAGATCTATGCGCATTGAGACATAATCACATATATAAGTAATTCAAACCACGCCACTAACGATTCGCAGATTAGTAGATTTCACGATTAATTCGTTCATTTATGCACCAACAGATTGCGCTATTTATAAACGACAAAAAAATCCTAGACTCATACATACAGAATTCGTTCACCTATTCGCGAACAGATAGCGTTAGTACATAAAAAACCTTAGACCGTAGCTACCGACTTCGATCACATACGCATCAATAGATCACGTCGTACATAAACGCCTGTTTACAAAATGACGCCTATTACATGCTAAAACGTGACGTATCCACGTCAAAATAAATTGTCATGACTACTACGGCGATGCAAACGCGATGCTTTGCTTACTTATTGCCACTTTACCTCTAACTACAGTACAACACACGAAACTACCTCTCTGAATTGGCTGCGAATGATATACTGCGCAGGTATTACGCCCCTCAACCCTTCATTCTTCTCCGCCGCGTTCCCCAATTTTACGCCATTGCGACACTTTCGTGACGAACTTCACAGCGACAGAGTCTCGTGCGTTGTTCTATATTTTTTGCGTGATAAACATTTGAATATTCGTCGATGTACAATACTTTTTTTTTCCCCCACGAGCAAACAGTACGATTACTCAAGATATTGGAAACATAAACGAAATAGAGGAACGAAAGAAAGCAATGATATAGCGAAGGTTCATCGACATCTCGACATAAAAGCCATATTTTATAGTCGATAGTCACGCGGCTGCTGCTGGCGAAACGTGTACGTGAACGCGATAAGGATTCATATGGCGATCTGTCAACATCTCGCTTACGTCCAGAATGTAATATTATCAGTTATTGCTGTCGCTACCTATTCGATACGAACAGCTTATTGCTTTCCTCTTGTTTGATTTCGATATTTTTACAGAGATATTAACATTCAATCGTGGATACAGAATCAATTTCTTCATGCGATTTTATTACGAGCCTATTCTTAAGCTCGCTTTTAACCCTGATCGCGCTCTCGGTCCTGCTCTAGCTTCCGATTCCGGTTTATATCCGCAGATGAAATCGTGTTAAAAATCAAGTCTGATGTAAAATATATGTGTGTTTATCCATGATGTAACCGAAAATAACTACAACAAAAACCAGCTAAACGGGAGTCAGATTCGGTTAGATTTTTTAAAAATTCGAATTCAAAAATACATATCTTTATTTCGTAGGTTATGAAATAACACTTGAAATAAGTCATATGTTCAGAATTTACATATTTCAACGTTTTAACCACTTTTAAATTAACATTCGATCGTATCCCTCAAGAAGAACAAGCAACATTACTCAAGAGTAGATCTTTTCAAATCAAAATTATACAAAATCGCAATAATGTAACAAACTATTACAAAAAAGAAACAAACCTGTAGAAAATCTGGTAATGTCCATGAACATTTATCTTTTAAATATTCATAAATTGTATGAAGTCTATTACATAGTGTTTCTCTAATGAAGATTTCGAATTTGTGTGAGAATAAATTTTGTACATCCTCAGGAAAGTTGTTGAAAGGGTTGTATACAATAAATAATCGTATTAGTCCATATACATCTTCTTTTCGTGACAATTTTTTTTTGTTTTCGTAGAATTTCGAAGACTTCCTATAATTTTTCCTGCAAAAATTTAGAGAAGCTCCATGTTCCATATATATATTTTTTAAGTTAAACTCGATAGTTTCGAAGATAACGACAAGTATACGATTTTATTATTATATATTTCCTTTAATATATTTTAAACTATGCATTTTAGAATCATAAAAATAAATGTACTCTTAACAAAATTGTTCATTCATATATCACGTGACGACTTAACCACATTAATTCGTTTAATTTTACAATTGACCCATCAAAATCTAAATTAATTTATTTTAGACTACGTATTTATGATTGATCTGCCGAATTCTTTATAATATACCAAATTGCACTTTTCTTGTTTAGTAGTTTCGAAAAAAATTAGTCTGTGACAGACGGGCATGAGAGTGATTCTTAAGGGTTCCATTTTCAGGGTTCTGTATCTCGAAAGAAAAAGGAACACTTGCCGGATCTCTTCGGTATCCATCTGCCTGTCTAGACCCTTTTTTCAGAAACGCGAGAAGGTATTAAGTTGAAATCAGTAACGAGTACTTAGGTCTGCGATCCCTTGGAGCTGTAAAAATATCAAGTTTCTAACTCAACGTAATCATAAATAACGGACATTTCATTTTATGCCTTATATGTTGACACTCGCAACTAAATCAAAACCTATAAGGTACTTCCCATTGATCTAGAATCTGATGTTTGATAAGAGGTAAGACCTTACAGTACAAGGAAAGGAAAAAATTCCAAAAACATTCATTTGTCATCATATGAAATAAAAAAAATATTGTAATTATAAATTCATACTTGTAGTCGGGGAAATGGACCGTGATGTAGAAAAAAAAATCGGTTTTTACTTTTTACAAAAAAAAAAGTGCGATTAGGAATTCTCGGAACCAATATCTTGCCAGTATCGGTTTCAAAAACAGACAAAAATCTTGTCTGACGTGTGAAACATGTAATTAAATTTGTAAGGAACCCTCAGGGTGCGAATCTTATTCGCGCTTGTCCGCCGTTTTTTATTAGGTTTCATTTTTAATTAGGAAAAACCGAAATCTTTATTACATCACCCACGGGTCTTTCCTACAGCATACAAATAAGTGAGCGCTATTCGCACTTGTCTTATTTATCTGGTAAAAGTATCGGTCAAGCTGAGAGAGATGGACTCCCGTATCCGTAGTTTCATACCGACAAACGAAACGAACCAAATTTACAAGCTGTAATTTTTTACAACAAATCATCGACGATTTAAATGACGGAGATACAAACGAACACTATTGTTATCTCGTTAAGATTTTCTCTGTTCTGTTAAAGGGAAATAGGAGATTAAACACGACCTTTAAACAAATCCATGAAAGGAACGATGAACGAGCCGACGACGTCGGCGGCACGGGGCCGGCCGGCTCCGGCGGGCGAGACGAATAGCAGGCCGCGCTATAAAAAGTCCGTTTGTTTACGGGGGAAGGCGCAGCAGGCGCGCCGGATGCGGCCGCGTGTGTGAATACGCCTCTTGCGCCTGCGCCGCCGTACTTTACCGGGAATGACCCGAACGTGCAGGCTGAATTTATAGATGCTCCGCGGATGTTTTTATTAACTATATAAATCTTCGAAGTCAGATTCGGCCCTTTATTACTTGGCGATGATTTATATTAACGGTCAGTTGTGGTTGTGTCAGGTGTTCCTTTGCCCCACTTGTGGGCCATGGATTACCACAACCTTTCGTTTCACATTGATGGGTTTGGACCTAGTACATGAGAAAATATTAAAACTGTCCGCAACAAAGTACCTACTAATATATACATTAATTAGGTTATTTTACGTTACAGTTACGACTTCTTTCGTTACCTGCTTTTTATTCCGACGAGGAGTTCCTCAATTCATACAAAATATTTATTTCTCCCTTTTCGTTTCAACGTACGTATAGTAAAAGGGCGCAGTCAATTAAAGGCAGCAAGAGAAGAATGTATACTCGAATCCAGGCGTAGTACAACTTGAGAAAATTATGCCACCTCGAGGACTCTCGCTACTGCAAAGCACTACGTCCTACGCTCTTACAGAGCGTACTAGGTATATAGTCGCATTTAAAACACAAGTATGGATGGAAATAAGGGTTAACTTATTTGAAATCTTCACAAATTACGTGTATGTGATACATTTGAAAATGTCCGTAGATAAATATAGCAACGGCACCATTATTATCGAATAATATACACTATTGAAAAAGTATTAGCATAAATAAGCGACAGCAACCGGACACGTGCAACGTCATTTGGTAAATATTATTTTTCCAACTACCCCCAACGATATAAATATTTTGTATGATATTAACATATTTGCTCAAACGGCTAACTTTTGTTATTATGTATGCTCCCGCAACCTCGGCGAGTTATAACTTTTTGAATTATCGTTATAGCTGTCTGACTTATTTATATATTGTACCGATAAATATGTACTTACATTGCATGTACATGTAGTAAAATCGTAACGAGCTCAATTCTTTACAAAATATATTTTTTCCAATATAATAATTATTATGTATTATGAAAACGATCCTGAAAGCAAAACAATATTTTTTGAAATGTTTGTCCGTTTATGTATTTGAAAACGATAAACTCGAAAACAAATGAACCTATTTCGATCAAACTTTTTATAATTGATTATTTGTAACGGGACTAGATAGAGAGTTATTTTCTTCAAAAGCATGCTGAACCGCTGGCAAAAGTTCAAAGAAGTCAGAAGTACATGTGTGTCAATCTTTTCATGGCTAAACCTCTCAGTCAATTTTGAGACAGTTTGTGTCGTGAAGACGGGCATGTATTATTTTTTATTGCAGGAAATGACCTCGAGAGACATAGGTACTAAAAAAAAAATAAAGAAATGTACACATCTATGCAATAATCCGAATAAACATAAGAAGCTTAATCGACGCGGACGATGTCACGGACAAGAACTAGTTTTTTGTTTTCTCAATGCGCGCTCAAAAATTTAATACTAAAGAACTGAAGTAGATTTAATATCGATTCTGTGCTATTGAATATATAATATCTGTTGAACATGACTCAACATTGAATCTCCACACTATATTTTCACGAGGAACGGTTCTGGGCTACTTGCAACCAGAGACGGCCCTTGACCTTTACCAGCCGACCGTCCACCTGGTTGGAGGTCGTTACTCGGCTGCTATCGATCATATCAATATTCCACTAAAGTTGTTTTGAGTTTATTTCATTCCAATCTTTATCTCGTAAAAAGTTCCAAATGATTGTATTGTAATAACGCTTTTAAACGAGGTGTTTATGTTTAATGACCACGTTACATGTTAGTACGCCATTCTGACAAAACAATATGTCGAAAACTTTGGTCTTCGCACACAAATGTGTTGAAAGTACACTTCATACCAACGAACCAATAAAATTGAATTGATCTGTGTCAAAGTTTGACTTGCATAACTGGACAGTCTATTTCACGTTTACTGTAAACCTGAAACAGACTGTCCAGTTATGCAAGAGATTCTGTATCACAGTGTGGTGTAAACCGTTTACACCTCACTGTGATACAAAATCTCTTTAATATTTACATCTTGTATTGGAACTGGCACAGCAGTACCTCGTGTTGTGGTCTAGTCGACGTTGGCGCTCCTAAAGGAGCTGTAATTTTAATGAAAGAACATGAAATCTGTGCCATAGTCCTTATACATGTTTATTCCGGTCTTCTTCTCTATCTATTGTTAAATGTAAGGCTCATCTAAATGATGAGAGCGATCGCAGTCAAACGTCGCAAGAGAAATCGATTCGATGAGGCGACTGGTGAGGCTTCAGCTAACGTGCGTATCGATTTTTGGCAAAGTATGAACCTCCGTCGCTCTTCTTATCCATACTTGAGACGTAGTGTTTTTGTATATCAAAGAATTGAAATATTACAGTTAGATTTTTGGAGATTCTGTCATAATTTCATTTTTATTTCCCGCGGTCGCTATTCTCGGCTTGTTGAACTCGCATTTAACCTGTGCCTATGCATTAACGTCTGAGATATTCTGCATATTATAAAATCGGGTCATTTTAGTGTTTAAAGCTCCAGCCATGCTGGTATATAGACTAGAATTCCTAATCTGTTAAACATTGTCTATTATCAAATATTAAAATCTTTGACTTTGATCGTTTAATCATGCTATACGCATGATTTGTTTCGGGATTTTATCATCGAATATTTCCAAATAATTCTTTGCGTACACTTTAATTCAATCCATCATCTTTTCAATATGATTTATGTAAAAGTACTGTATAAATGTCTAATGCCATTAGATTTTTTTTTTATTAATTTTTAAGTTAATAATAGGTCTACTTTAGACAATTTTAGTTCTTTTCCGCGCTTTGATTTTAAGTGTAGTGGAAGTTCTAAATTCTAATGATTTGATGTCGAGTTTCAAAGAATTTCGATCCAATAGTGTTGCTTGATTCTTTCCATAAACTGGCGAGGTCTCAGATTTAGAACTTCATGAACACCTTGTCGATATCCACATAAATAAATGCAAGCAGACGTTTGTGACATTCTCGCTTTGAACAAAATTTATAAACAAGTACTTTCGAACGCGAATTCATCTTAAATACGTTCTTTCAATATACCGAACTCATTCGAAACACTTAAAGTTATTCCGAACCCGAATAGAAATCGAAATCGGGACCTAGAACGATTTTTTTACTTTACCTAAGCACACGACCGAAGCCGAAGGTAAAAGCTAATATATTTCGCTTAGTGTCTCGTTGTAGGTGACCATAAAAATCTAATAACGCCGTCCATTACGATCACCACCCACGTCCTCGGTGGATCTTTGCAATAGCTTTATTATATCTCACGGGCACCGTTAATTAATATTAAGGTGGATTATTATTAACACCGCTATATATCTACGTAGTTTATTTCGCTTTGCTTCGGACAGGGAATGAATTTCAATAGACCTGTGATGTACCCGAAGATGTATAACAAAGGACCCGTGCTAGCTTTGGTGCTAAATATGGTCAAATGATATATTTTGCATTTATAAATCCAATTTGCCTTTTTATATGTAGTTATTTAAAAAAATATTGTTTGTACCTTTTGCTTTTTTGACACCATAGATCATTTTGTAGTAACTATTAATTTCATTGTAACATAAAGTTCTTAAATACATACCATGGTACACTGAATCGTAAGTTCAAAATCTGCAATATGTTTATGTTACGTCGATGATCTGTTTACCCGACTGCATCTAAGTTTAATTGACGGTTATGATTTTGATCATTATGTATGTATGTTCATCTGTTCCCTCACAACTTCTAAGCTATTTATCATAATTTGACAAATGTGGTATCGTTGAAAGCCTTTTTATTATCCACTGGTTATGGTTATATATCTATTCATATTGATGTCCAGAGAATAGCCGTGGTCGTATGCCACGTCATAAATAATATATGGTCATATGGCTCCCTATAAGACGTATAGCGCGATACACTTTGTCCTAAAGCTTATGATCGCTTACCACTGATTGAATGTATTGTTTTGTTAGGGTAGGTGCTATACGATTACGCCTATTCTCTGAACGTTACTACGAATATGTAGTAGATACATTAAAATATATTATATGAGAGGTTTTTATTTAATAGACAATAAATATTTAGTAATTTGTACATAACAATTTCAGATAAAAATATATGCTTGTTCATATTTTTTATTAGTGGGGTTTTAATTTTGGAACCCAATTTTTTTACGCTTCCATGATCTTCGTTCAACTTAATTGTCGGTTTTCTTTTTTTTTTCTTGACCTTTCTTTTATTGCAAATAGCCATATTTTATTTCCTACTGATCCATTTCTTACTTTTGATTTATTACTGTACATCGAAGCTGTTATATATTTCTACCTTACATTGGGTGGGTATAAAAATTATATTGGTTTTTATTCTAATTAATATACTTTAATAATGAATTCTTTAACTATCATAGATTTCATAGAAATCAAATATGTGCTTGTCATCGAGATGAAAATTTTATTGTCGTTTCTCGCACGCATGGTTGATTCAGATCCTGTTCATGTTATGGGTTCTAATCCTAGTCCGTTCTGACTTTGTCTTTATTCAATTTCAATCTCAATCGCGCTCCCAATTCCAATCCTAGTGCTTTAGATTCAAATTTCGGTTGTCATACCATCTTGTTTCTCTCTTAGACACTATCTAGCATTAACCGATCGATAAAAAAGATATATAAAATTCTATTACCGACCGCAATGCATCTACGACACTCATTATGTAAAATTCGCGGTTTCTACAGTTGCGGTTGTTATTGTTACTCAATTAGTTATATGTTTAAAAACTATATGTACCTACATCGAAGATGGTTAACGTGAGTGAGGCGAGTTAGCACGATGCTGCATTTTCCTCGGAACGCGACACCTATCGAGCGGTGATTAATATAGAGTGCGGGCGGGCGGCGGCGCCCCGGCGGCGTAGGCGGCGCCCCGGGGCCCGCGCGCCGTGTCGATACAACGACGGCCCGGCGCGGCCCGACTCGAACGGAACCGCGCGGCGGCGACCCTCGCCGGCCCGGCCGACCCATTGTAAATCGCCTACAATGAAAGAGAAATTGTGCTATTCACTCAAAACTGGTATTCATTTTTTTTCTTTTTGAAAACCATTCACTGCAAGGATATTGGGAGCGCTTTGTTGGGAATACTCATGCTATTAATCAAACTTTGTGCGTAAATGAATGTTCCGCCGGTCGCTTTCGATAGATTCTTCCGTACCTTAGCTCTAAGGTCTTTCCGGCGTCGTTATAAACACATTTTTCATCTCAAAGCTGCTGCTAACGGCATCGCCTTTGAGATTTTTCATTGTAATTTTACATATAAAATTACGTAACTTAACGCGGTTCAGTAACTAAAGAGAAATAGGATCGCAACCGATACGAAAACGATCCGACACTAAAGCGATGTACGATTGAGAGGCTGCGGCAGCGCCGACACAAGAATATACTGCGAAAAACCTTTAACGCCTCACACCACACTGACAGGTTCCAATTCTGGATGTTTGCTTTGAGCGTTCCCTTTTATACGAGACCGTGAGTTCAATATTGGGAAACGTGTTCAAAGCGGAAAGTACGACAGGCGGCTCCTTCTTTTTTAGGGGACGAGATAATCTCATAAAACCGAAGAAAAGAATATCAAAGTGGAACGCTAAGAACGATATTTACCTTTCATTAGGGAGTTCGGTGGCTTCGTCGATCGCGACCGACAATGAAGGGATGAACGCGGACGGCGGTCGTGTCGCGACTGTTTGTTCACTGTGCACGAACACTGGAGTTGCGCAACTCGCGACCGCTATTGGGGGCGGTTGACAGATAGGCGGTACGCAGTAATCCCGCTCTGAAGAAATGAGCTCTCCAACTTCACTCGAGTTGAATTTTGACTTTATCGCAGCAATACACGTTTACGTATTTGGTAGTGCTAAAGGAAACTTGATGTTTTATTTAAGAAATATATGGACGTTTATGAAGCGACGAATTTTTATCGACTTGTGTATACGTCTTAATTTTATAGTTGATTGCTCATTGATCAGATCATAAATTCCAAAATATGATTATTTTTTATTTTACCGATACTTTATATATTAGATGTTAATTCTAAAAAATGTTAATGTATACATTTAGACGAGATGTTCAGTTATTACCTAATATGCGAGCGGTATATACTTAATATCTTGTTTTTGTTTCTGATGAGCCTCCCAGGTATCGGTGTCAAACTATGATTTTTCTTGGTATCATTTAAAATAAATAATTTTTTTCAAGGACAAAAACTTCGATAACCGAATTACGTTTTTCGTCTCCTGGCCCGTACCGCGCGTCTAACCTATTATTAGGTAGCTCGCATCATTATTATAAGGCGATCGTAGACGAAACCAACGGAATAAAAAAAAACAGTGATCAGTCTCTCGAGTAATCTGCCAGAAGCGGTGATAAATTTTCACATTTAATCGTTCTGTTTGTGACCACTTACGTACGCTCCATTACCTAGGTTTTTTATTGTCACCATTAAGTATATTGGATGCGTTCCGTTTTAACTACCGCGTCGCCCGTTTTAAATAAAGATTTATATTTGATTGAAACCGAAACTCCGAATGTATAAAGGCTACACGAGCGCGGAGACCGAATTACCTCAGAGCCGTTGTAGTTATTTTAGGGATTAAATCGTAGGCTGTTTTTCGTTCCTCGCCGGGATCGTTCGAGGCCTTTGTCGCTATAGATCGCCCGTGTTTGCGCGCCGCCGCGAAACGGGGCGGGGTAGACGCGGGTTTTAGACAGTTCAAGAGTGGTTATTTGCACCTGCTTTCTGTGAAGACGCGACTCAGTATTGAACCTTTAAATAAATTCACAAAGTTATTGTCTCAGCTGAATTTCTCAAGGATACATCTCAATCCGACGTCGATAGCGTAGCGATCGGCACGCCCGGTTCGCAATGCGACCGATGCAATAGTTTCTAATGGTCTGCCTAGTGTATTTCTAACTGGTGTGTGTGCAGATTGAATCATCGATCATCACTTAGATTGCTTCCTGAATATAAAAAAAAGAAAAAGAAAACACGTACACAAGTTGTATAACGCAAGTTCTCAAATGTTCAATCCCCTTCATCCCACGCATACACTAAGAACGTAGCGCGCGCGCCGACCACCGCCCTTAATTGCGTTACCCGATTCGCGTACAACCTCTAATGAAACCTGCATGTTGGAGAAGGTACATCAGGATCTGCGATGTTCTAAAGTTCCTAAAGTACATTGCGCGAATGTGGATGATATAAGAATTAATCTAGAGGAATCCTGCACTCGGCTTTATGTGAATTGTACAAACACAAACCTTAGTTCAACTTTGTGAGTGTGAATGAAACTATGTATATGTTACATCGTTTGCTTCGACGGTAGGTAGGTATAAGTAACAGTCGGTCTACCGGCTGTTTTCCTGCAAAACTGCATGAGTATTATGTTTTTATTCACATACACGGGTTACTTTAATGCAAAATCACGGAATAAAAAGTAGTTTTTTTTTTCAAATTTATAGAAACACTTTTTCAGGAATCTCTATATAAGATGTACACATAAATGAAGCCGAAAAAAAAATTGTTTACTTCGGAAATGTTCTCGAAATCTAATTCACTACGAAACAGCAACACCGGGTAACATTAAAATCGTTCTCTTGACAGATCTCGTCACATCTGAAAATTGCCCTTTTCTCCGTCACCTTTTTTGTACATTCGATATCTGGAAATGTGATTGATGAAAGCAATCCAATTCGTATTTTATTGCGACGCTATTGAATAAAAGATGAACATTCAACGGATGCGATTAGCGAGATCAAAGATGGGATGATCAGACGTTTTCGTAGTTTATAGAAGCCATTTTCTTACGGAGCTCGAAAGATAAACCGCAATAATTAGTTTCAACAGACCGAAGGCGTCCCGTGCCGCATCGGAACAGTCGGGCGCGCGCCTCTGCATGTACACGCAGCTCATGTGACGGCCCGCTGAACTCTATTCGAACGTGCCGGTTGTATGAGAATGTTTTCTTTTACCTTTAAATCGGATGATAATGATTGATTGATATTTTGATATGTACGTGAATTAGAAAAAAAAAACTGGCCATGGCTAATTGGACTCGCAAAATGGGAATACCAGTATTATAGTTCAGCAATTAATAGACCACATCAAACTTGTTACGTTTATATTTCTTTGAATATTTTTCAAATTTGCCTGTGATAACCGGAAAAAAAATAACAAATTTACTGTGTTTTCCCTTATAGTATGCTTCGATATTAAATATGCGTTTCCTTAAATTATTTTCAGTTCATTTATGAAAAACTGTCGCCTGAGCATGGTTTATCGGATCGCGATAAAAAGAAAAGATTGTCTTTCGATACATTAAGATTACGTTACACAGGCTTCTAAAAATCCGCTTTGAAAAATTTATAAGGGTGGTGTACGTTTTTTTTAAGACACGAAACGATTAATGATACAGCTTCACGAGCTTCAACTAGCGTCTCTAGGGTAATTAAGCTATTACTATATTGTCACAAGAAATTTGTGGTGAAACAGCAAGAAATTTAGATCCTTGAAAAGACATCGTAATCAGCCGACTGCATCGTTTTGGGCTCAGTAGTAATTGTTCGTGATAAATTCCACATGAATTAATTCCATGGCGGGTAAAACTTTGCAAGTAATTGTTTGACGACTTTTCTTTTTTTTTTTGGGAATTTGAAAAGGATCTTTTTTAGATACAGAAACTTTATAAGTTAGTACGCTTACCCAATATACGAATATTGGTAAACACTAATATAACACAACGAAACCTGCTGCACATGAGTCTTGATTTATTTATATGTACCTAAGAAATATTTAAATAATACTTATGAATTTTGTCCAAAATAAAACAACATAATTTGATCCGTTGTTTTCTAAGTTATAATACAAAGCAATACTTTGTAGGGCTTTCATTCTCTTTAATTTAATTATATTATTAATAAATGGATTATTAATTAGCAATAAAATTACATTTATCTGAGATGTTGATTAGAAGATAAAGTACAAAGAGGACAAAATTTGGTGGCTAAAATTTTCTGCATATTGCACTAAAACGTAGTCAACGAACTATGTTATTTATCTATAACTAACGAACAAAGTAGCATGAGAAGAAGCAGAAAAACAAAAAAAAAAAGCAAGAAGTGAAAAAGGAAATAACGCCGATTAAAAAAAATGTCGGCCAATTTTTTATATTCCATAGCCATCAAAAACCTGAACCTATGTTACGTTTCCAATGTACCGCCTGTATTAGCATTAGGCTCTCAATTTGCCGACTTTACAAAAATTATATAATAATAAAAGACAGCAACATCATCACCTCCAATGTCATGATTCGAATGTCCACGTGTTATAAATTTTGCAAGCCCAATAATTTCGCCAAGGTCTTGTTATTATTTGACTCAAATCCTATTGTATACCATGTAAATTGGATTTGGGTAATCACAATAACAACATTCCGACGTGGTAACTTAACGAAGCTATCAAATTAAGAAAAACAAGATTGCGTTAGAGCAGTCGCGGTGTGAGGTGCGTCGACGCGAACGGCGCGGTCGTGACGCGAATTTCGCTGATATAGGATCGTTGGAATGGTCTAGATTTCATTGTTTTGGTGTAATTTTATTACGACCGCGGGCGCCAGCTGCGATCCACCATTTTATGACGTGTAAAAAATTTATGGGGCCCACCACCGATGCACCCGCGTCATAAAAACAATTGAATGTTCGCTAAACGGGAATTTTGTATGGATGGAAAACGTTTACATCTAACTAGTACGTATAATAAGAACTTGTTCTTGTACAGTCAAAACAGTAAGCTTATTAAATATACATATTTCACATTATCTTGTGTGCCGTTAGTGAATTTGTACAATAGATTGATCGGACAAAATAATATTTTCTTGTGAACGAATCGTAAGAAAATGTTGAGTTTCATCGCTAGCATTGAAACATTATTTCGAGATAAATAAACATCCGACGCTTAATTTCATTTCTTCGAAATTGAAATACAGTGAAACTCTTGTGGTAAGGGAAATCGTATTTTGCAGAGTTATTTGTTTCGCCTCTTTACTTAGGCCGAAAAGCAATTTTTGTTGACGTATTGTTGCTTTAATACGTTTCGTTTTGTATGTATGTATATTTATTGGTTTTTATTTATAGTGGTTTTCACGTCTAACATTATTTTTTTTCGATTGTATATATTTTGTTTCAGTAGCGGTCGCGTTTTCCGGACCACTTGCTCTAAAAACAGTAGTTATCATGAGATCCTTAGTATTCTTTTATCGACTAATAAAAGGCCAAATTTAACTGATTTGTTGACCCCGTGCCTTACAATTGTAAATCTAGAATACACTTTGATTAACTTCAGTGTCACAATGATTTAGATGAAAGCGCATCTACGTCGAAAAATACTTTTACAGAAATATGATTCGACATGATTCGCTTTCTATTTTTAGGTATATGTTTCTATGTAACGCTCACAGTTTAATGCAAAATATGATGCAAACTAAATTGCAAAATTGGAAGGTGAGGGAAGATCGATGTGAGATGAGATGACACGTCGCACGGAATAGAAGTAGATAGCTCTAGATGATGTACACCCCTTAGATTCGATAGCGCAAGGTGGGGTGATATTGCAACGCCGTAGCGGCGTTAAGTGGCGGGGTTAATCCACACTATCGCCCGGCGCGCCCCCTGCCGCAGGACCCCGGACAAAGGATGGCGCTAGCTCCGGGCGAGCGCCAGATATTGTCTAGTGGTCGTTGTTTTGACAGCGGCCCTCGGATGCTAATGACACTCGTCGCACCGAAATTGTAATGTATACTTGTCTTCGCAAGTCGGACAAATTAGATTTTGCTCGAAGCGGCGATGAATGGATTCGTTTACTGTACATTCAGAAATTGTTTTAATATTCCCTCGGTTTCGAAGGAGATCAATTAATGGATCATGAATGAAACACTAATGGATCGTGACCTGTTCCAGGAGAAAGAGAGCATCGTGTATACTCCATGATTAACAATAGAAAGTGCCATATTGTTTGTTGTAATTATAGACACAATCGACTTCCTAAATATTAATAATTTCCGTGTCCGATTCAGAAAATACACTTTTCAGTACTGAATTCATAGAAGTAACTTCATAGCATCGCGCCGGTACTCGTCCCGGACGAACATTAAACTGCGATGCAATAAAAGGAAATAACGTTTTTCATCCAATCTATACATTCATTGAATGTAACTCGCTAGTGCTGCGCCTGTCGCGCCGCCACAATAATTGTGTCAATTCACTACTTCCTCATTTTCTCGTTTCCGTTGGCGCTCGGCGCTAGTGCTCCATCGACTGACAGCTTTTGGGCTGCAACTCGGCGTAAAAAAAAATGGATATACATATAAGCGTTCAAAGCGTACCACATGAATTCCAATCAGGACATGTTTTAATAGATTTTTACGCATACTAAATTTATAACCGCATGACGGAACGCGATTACTGTAAAACGAATCACTTCAATACGCCGAAAATTAAGGGGTCATATCGTGTCGTCCCCCGGCGCGGCCGTCAAAGCGCCCTAACGCAGAAGGCCGCCTCTGATGTGGGCCGTTTCAGGGTTTTTTATTTAAACGGTAGCGCGCGGGGGGCGAACGCTTTGGGCTTAGAAATTTAATTTTGGTCGGTGCGGGTCATTCGGCGGGAAATAAAAGGACGTCGTCTCGTATAACGGAATTCATTTCTGTTCGAAAGACAAACAAAACGAGTAGTGAAGACGTGGATTTTTAATAAAGATTGATGAACTCGAGCGATACGTACGTAATGTAATATACAACTGAATAGTATAAGTCGCTATCCATGTCTATATATTTCTGTTTATGTGCTTAGTTTTTCTAAACTAGGTATACTCGTATTTGTGTGGTAGAGCCATACTGTGGCCAACTTGGCTGTAGTATGAAAACATGTAGGCTCGACCGGTGAGACACCATACTCTAACGGAATACAGACGTTAAGGAACAGCTTCCGATGTTGGATTTCTTCTAGTAAATGAGAACTCCGGTGACCCACTCCCCTTGCATCACCCCTCCATCAGATATACTACTTCTACACAAGAGGGCCGTAACGCATTGATGACTGCTATGGGGTTGTGAGTGTCTATAAGCGGACGTTGACCGCTACCCACTAGTGGCTTGCATGCTCGCTTGTCTTTCAAAAATGCTAAAAAAAAACTACGTAACTGATTTTGATATGGTTTTCACTATAATTCAAAGAATTTATTATACACATATTTATTTATAGAAATTACGGAATGTCGATGTTTTGTAATCGAGTTCGTAAGACATGTATATTTAAAACTCTCTTAACAATGTACGTGACTTTGCTAAGTATGGGTAAATTTTATGAGCTAGATCAAAATAACATAATGCTGCGGAATTGTATATCTTAAGTTTGCGATGATTCGTGCTCATCTCCGAAAAACAATCAACACGGCAATCATTTTTACATTTTGCATATATAATGAGTTATATTTGCAAAACTATTTTGACCAACATATTAATCCTTATACAATGAAATATGTTAGTTACGTTCGTCTTTACTGCAAATTGAAATTCAGCTTTACTAATTAATACAATAAAAATCAATATCTGTCTGTTCGTTTCCTACGCGTTCATGCGATACTATTTGAACTTTGATGAAGTGTTTGTATTCACGTGCGAATGAGAAGGTTTTTGGAAAAGAAATTAACATTTGTTCCCTACTTCGTCCGAATATTTTTTATATAGAAAGCTGTGTTATCCCCAAATAAAATAGGTTACTACCGTTCATCACGGCTTCGTCCGAATTGGAATTGTGACCGGTAGCGGAATTTGAATTGAAAGTGGGATAGAGGGCAGGCAGAATGGAGGATGGGACCGGTCCCATCTATTTCCATCTCAAGACGGAGATCAAGTGTGAAACCGGTGTATAAATCAAAGACGTTGAAACGTGACGAAATCAGCGATAGTACCGGGATCAGAATCAAGAATAGGACTGTGAAATCGACAGTAAGACCGATCGTTATCGTGTCCATACAGGTGAAGGCGCAAGCAAAAAGCTAATATATAATAATGTCGTGTGTAAAGATTTCTCCGACAGCATATAGATTGTAAAATTCCTCTTAATTAATAAGGCGTGTTTAGACTGCGTCGGATTGCGCGATTTTATTGAAAATCGTGTCAGCCGTCACGTCACGTCGCCGCGTGAGTGCTGTTTTGGCACGACCTCTTCACGTCAATATTTCGATTCGCGGTCCAGAAATGTCATCTATTAACGGCGGT
Organism: Eumeta japonica; assembly: GCA_005406025.1. Lineage (NCBI taxonomy): Eukaryota > Metazoa > Arthropoda > Insecta > Lepidoptera > Psychidae > Eumeta > Eumeta japonica. The sequence goes on from BGZK01001847.1 coordinate 44,966, forward strand.
ATTTATTACGTTAAAACAAAATGACTGGCCGTACCGCGTCGACGCCGCTCTATATATTATTTCGAAAAATATCGATTTATCATCATTGTAAATGTTACATGTAAAATCAGAGCACTGTAGAGAATAGACATAAATATATTGTTTGGCAGTTTTACACAAATTTTCCTCGTATTATTTTCCAGCATATGGTGGGGACGGGCATGGCCACCCCGTTCCCAGCGGCGGCGGCGGCGGCCGCAGCGGCCGCGGCCCAATTCGCCACCAACGGGGACGCGCTGGCCGCCGTGAAAGCGGACGGCGCCGGCCCCGCCGCCCCGCCGGCGGCCGCGGCCGCGCCGGCACCCCCGCTCGTGAAGAGCGAGGGCCCACCGACTGCGCCGCTACCTCCGGCCAACTTTTCACCACAACCACAACCTCCACAGACACACCCACCTAAATTAGAAAATCAGACTGTCAACTCAGTGAGTACTATATTTATAAGAATGTACTAACTTTTCTTTCCGCATTGCACGCATAGGAACCTGTTTCCATCTCCGCTGTTATATACGCACGCGCGCGCGTGCGTGTGTGTGAGCGCGTGTGTGTGAGCGTGCGTGTGTGTGAGCATGCGTGCGTGCGTCGGCGCGTGCGTATGTGCGTGCGTGCGTGCGTGCGTGCGTATAACAATTAAACAAATACGTTGTTTTTAAGTTCAACTAGAAGAAAAATGCAACTGAAAATCCAGTTTTTTATCGTGGCGTTAGTTTTACATTTACGTTCAAATAACAAATCTTACAGACTCATAGTGACATTTTTACTTTACGTTTACATTAGTTACTTCTATTAGTGCTATTTTAAGAAGTTAACAACACATTCTCTTATATATGCAGACACGGATCATTTCATTTTAATATATCGCCTAATACTGAATGTGTCTACGTCTTTTGGTTTTATTTTTTTTTTCTTAAAATAAAAAACTTGGAGCATAATATGTTATAAGTATGAAAAGTACTTTAAATTTCTCAAATGGAGCCTCAAGTTATTGAAATTTATATGTTAATTAGATCTACGTGTACAATCTACTTATACCTTTATATAGTTTGTATTCAATTATAATTAATATAATTTTTGACTATTTAAACTTGTTCATATAATTTTTTTTTATATTTTTCTATTAATGCAATAATAAACGTAAAATTTGTTCAGAAGTAATTTAGGAAGGGGGTTCACTATAAAGTGCGAATGAAATACATACTTTTGGAACCATAATAAGTAAATACCAGCTGATAAAGCTGGAAATATTGATTAGATTTTATAAAACGAAATAATTTGAATGGCTTTTGTTATTTAAAAATAGAAGTCTATTATTTGTTGTCAGTCCATTGCGTGTTATTGAAAATTGACAAAATGAATTGCCCGCGATTATTAAGAATATGAGCTTGAAAAATTGCACTACAGAAGGAGTCAATCAAGACTTACAGGATACTTTAGGAGTAACCGCTCCACCACATTGTACAGTTGCCCGCTGGTGCGCCGAATTTAAATGCGAAAGAATATCCTTCAACGATGACCCTCGTTCAGGTCCCTCGTATAATTCTTACTTTAATATTGTTATCGTTGAAAATTGTTCTCGCCTCGACAATTAATAGCATTTTTTGCGGGCATAGGGTAAATACCCCAGTAGATGGACACTTAAGCAAACTCTCATATTCTTTTAGCAAAACAATATAGTAATATATAAATAATTTGTAATAAAGTGAATTATATTAATGTAAAAATATATAATTAACTAAAAAAAAATAATGGAAATTACGTAAAACTTGTCAATAATAATTAAAAACGTAAAATTTGCGAAAAATACCAAAACCCCAGTAAATGGACAAAATCTCCAGTCGATGGACAGTCAATACCAATAGATGAACACCGAACAATCGAGATTTTTAACATATCAATCACGCGAGAAATAATTAATTTATTAATTATTCCCACCAAAGAATAAAAAAAATGATAAAGTTAAAGTTAAAAGGTAATAAATCAAACAAATAATAATGTTAAAAATATATCAAGAATGTTATTATCTTTTTTATTATCTTTTTTTTATCAGTCATCTATAAAAGTAAAAATAAGTTCATATTAATAAACATTGTTAACGAATAAAATTTCAAAAAATTAGGCAAATTCACCATGTAAACTCAATGTTCATCTATTGGATAGAGGTTAGAAAAGGGTCACCAATAGATGGACACTTAATATTCGTATTTATTTTAATTTAATTATTTAAGTACTATATTTATAGGTTTATTAGTTAAATATAAACATAATAAAATATACGTACCTTACTTTTTTCAATATTTACGATAGTAATAACAAATAACGTTTACCAGTTACCTGTCACATGCTTACTAATGGTGGCGCTCTCGGAGCTAAACTTCGTGTCGCTACATTTGAATAATTATTTAAAATTATTATTTTAAATAAACTGAATATAAAAAAGTATTTTTGCAATCCAAACTATATGTTCTTATAGATAAAAATTATAACTTTACATTTTTGACCTTAAATTTAATGTAATTGCTATTTGAAATCATATGTGTCCATCTACTGGGGGGTGTTCATCTACTGGTGTCGTTACCCTAACAGAAATCGAATGAACAACTTATACTCAAAATCGGAGCATGACATTGATAACATCGAGTGGCATATATGTACATTCGATATGGATAGGAAGTAATCACCGAAACCTGAAGCAGTTAAAAAATTACTGGTGCGTGTTGCTTGTACGCGTGATTGAGATCAAAACTTTTTGTCTGGCGTTGTGATGGACAGACAGACGACTATGCTAAAAAGCTATTATTAGTTTAAAGTGAAACCATTCGCGGTTGTGACTGGAAGAAAAATCACGTCATATAAAAAAAAATTAAAAAAATTCTAAGGTTGGTAACACGGGTACATCTTGTTATTAATAAAAGAATGTATAATGTCTTATAAATTGAAGAATGAAGGAATTTATTTGGTGTTCACGCATATGAAGTTGTCGTTTTCAAATATTGGCCATTTTATTGTCTATAATTTGGCTACGAAATCGAAATTCGTCGCAAACGTCGAAACTTCCGTTCGAAGGAAGATTTTATTTACTATCAAGTTGCGCCTAATGATGATTTTCTTCAATAAAAAATATGTATATAACTCAAATGATACTTCTTTTTTTACTTGTAGTATACCTGCAGATTATTGCGGTCCGAAAATGGATGAATATAAATATATGAAGAATTATCGCATACTTCAGCATAAAATTCATTAGCATGTAAATACAATCAGATATACACATTAACACAACCATAGATTTGGAATAATGGAGACTAAGCAAAAAAAAAACCGATTGCATTGAGAAGTTCTCAAGTTTGTTTTAATGCCATAAGCTTTTTGTATACAGTTGAACCTCGATAAGTTAAAGTCCAAGGGAAACACAAAATATTTTAAGTTATAGAGGTTTTAAGTTATCAAGGGTCTATGTTAGGGATAGGTTAATATAGAGGTAGGTATGTACATATGTATGTATGCACCCTTGTTCCACCCTTTATCAGCGTATGTGAGTGTTGTTAGTTTTCTTTTTGAACTCATTTTAAGCCAGTTTTATCACACAGTAAGTAAAGCGATGTTTCCAGGACAATGATCAAAAACTTATGTCTTAAGGTTAACCGCCGCAAAGCTTAAAGAATTTCGAAGAAGCAAACAATAGGTGACATATGTATTGTTTACGTTAACAATTTAACTAGTGAACATGTGCAAGCAATAAATACCGAAACCTTTTGTTTTGCACACTCTTTCAAAATGACTCATTGACCAACAATTTTATGTTATAGAGGTTGTGGAAACATTTCTTTAAGTTACTGAGGGTCAATACAGAGATTACTTATTTAAGTTATAAAGGTTGAGTATTTTAAGTTATAGAGATTTTGGGCTCTGATGGGAAGGGAACATATTATTTTTTGAAGTTATAGAGGTTTTTAAGTTACTGAGGTTCAACTGTAATTGATTTCTACCATTATTCATCTGAGAAATTTCATGCAGTAAACACGACAATATGATTTGTTTTTTATCGATTCTGTTTAATGTATAATTAATATTAATGGAATGTTAACTTAGGATTGAAACGTGTACCTAACAAATTCAAACACTAGTGCAATCGCGCTTAATGAGTCCTTTCCTGAACTTGATATTTCCTTTGGCCTTACGACCCCCCGCGTTACATCCTTTCCTTATTTTCCATTTCCTGTTTTTTAAGTTTCCTGTCACCGAGTAGGTGAACATACGTGCACGAGGGGTACACCCCCTCCTCCTCACCCCCAGTCCAGTCAATTTCTACCATCCCCCCACTTGCTCTGTGGGGTACCAATCGCAACTTAAAGTACGTTTGTAGATTTGAGGTTATTTGTCGGTATGTTTTATTTTTCTTTGTTTACATTTTATATTATTATTATTTAAGAAAGTTCATTCTTATTATTTCTGGTATATGAATTGATTCTGTGTATAGGTATATAGAAAATTAATTTGTTTTGTATATTTGTTTTGACAAACACCCACGATCGATCAATGCGATCGATGCGATCAAAGCACCCACGTATCCCACTCCCCAAACCAGTCTTTCAGAGGTGAAAAATCAAATGAGCCACGAGGCATAGCCACCTAATATATATCGTTTTTGTTCCAATATCTATTGGGACAGAGTAATACTCAACAACCACGACAAGGTGAATGGACAACCGCTTCATGTTTTATAGCAACAAGTACTTTGCTTCGATATAATAATGTTATGATCGAGTTACCGCTTCGCACTATTTGCCTTCTTTTGCATTGCGCAGGCGTCGCTGCACAATCCATAACCTACCAGACCATCGGCGGTTTAACTATTTGTCTAGATAGTAGAAGTATCGGCCCCAACAAGTCCTACGCAAACTCCGCGCTGCGTTAGCTGTGGCGCCCTAATCCTATCTTAGGTTAGGTTTATTTGGCGGGATTAATCTGATTGCAGAATTAAAAGTGGGGAGAGGAGAGGTGAAATCAGCTGTTATCCATACGAATATCACGATTACCGAATATTCTATACTATTATGATAGGGACCCGATGTCGATGGACAGCTCTGCTTGCACGAGGGGGGGGGGGGTCCCAAAAATGGCCGCTGGTGACTGATATTCCGTTCAGCCGCTCGAAAATGAGCACCCCAACATGTACACCAACAATAGAACTGTTCGTGTCCCAATGTTGACAATTAGGCACTTTATATAATATTGCGTCCCTCTTGCTATAGCGAACATACTTGTGAGACACATCTACCAAGTACGTTAAGTTTAAATTCATTTTTATATAGTTAACTTTTAAATTTCAAATGGTTATGGACTGATTATTTATTGCTCACATCGGAGATATAAAAATGTTTTCCTTGCATGTACGCATACGTACAAATGAAAAGGAAACCCTTTTTCGATGTTGGGTGTTTACATACTCTTATTAAAAGTTACAACAATTTTACTATCTATTCGGAAATACAAGGAGATGAATTTGCAAGTTATTCCTTCTGACCTATTCTTTTATTTTAATGTCGTCAACTAAATTCTATTAATGTAATAGAAACACCTTATAATATATTCATATATAATAATCCTTAGAAAATATGGAAGGCACGTAGGTATAGCATTCGGTTTGCAAATCCTAATCACGTTTGCCTATCTTATATTTAAATTATCCAGAGTATAGAAAACCGCTATATTTACTTTTATAAATTATTTCTGTTCGAACAGTCGTTTTCGAGAATAGTCTTATTTCTTGTATTTCTATTGTGTAAGGCACAATACTTACCACTGACTCATTCTCAACAGAATGACATTATCGAACTAAAAGGAAAACTTATCACGTTGCTCATATTACAAAAAAATATTCCTCAGCAAACGGAAGGCGAGCCATCAGAAGACAATGCGGTGCCAGTAAGCGTGGCGGGAGCAGCGGCCGCGGCGGTGGCACAGGCCGCAGCAGTGGCGCAGGCGGCGGCCGCGGCGCAGGCGGCGGCCGGCGGCGCCGCTCCTCCCACCCCCGACAAGACGCTCGTGCCGGTCGCTCAAGCTTCACAGCCCAAACGGCTGCACGTCTCCAACATACCCTTCAGATTTAGAGATCCCGACCTCCGCAGTATGTTCGGCGTACGTACACCCTCGACACGATTAGCTCGATAGCGCCCGCGCCCTCACTGCTGTCTGCATAACGTTTATCGATATCATTTTATGTTTCAGCAATATGGCACCATACTTGATGTTGAAATTATTTTCAACGAACGTGGATCTAAGGTAAGCGCACCTCTTTGATGTCACGTGCTAAATTATTAGATGTAGCGACGTCGAAATTGAGAGCTCTGAATTTCTGCGTCGTTACTGTTATTAATACGAATATAGTGTTAGTTATTTTAAGAGAGACACTGAATTTAACGCGCCCTACATTACGAATTTACGAAGCCACGATTCGGTTTATGTCACTGCGATTTCAGTGTTTCTCACAAAGCGAGAGCCCTGCTCAATTTTTTTCTGTCAGAAACCATACAACTAAAACGTTTTTAGAAAAATATTTAACCAATATGGAATCGCAGGTCGGATTAAGTAGATGATTCTTTCAATTCCTCAAATCTACTCACAAACGATGATTATGACATTCCTTTTGAATACTAACAAAAAATATATAATTTATTGATAATATGATCAGAAAAAAATTATCCATCTGTAACTAATTGTCAGTTCTATTTTAGGAAGTGGCATAGCAGCCATTTCATTATCCTTGTCAAACATGCAAAACATGTTTTTGTACAATTTTTATTCAGTTGTTGAAAAGCAATAATTTGCTTAACTGACCCTGAACTTCGAACTGCATTCAACGATGCGAGAGGTGGTATTGAAATATGGCATCACTTTGTTTTTTTACATATAAATTTCAATTTACACTTGCATTGAATCCTAGTTTTAATTATTACAAGATGATCAGGTTTTAAGGGAAAGAGGATAACTTCCCTATAAAAGTGTTTATTTTTTTAATAAATGTATGTCACTATTCGCGATTTATTGATAAATTAAATACTTTAGCAACCTTGATTTACAAATAAATACATAAAAATACAAAATAAGAGAATAATAAATTGCACTATGAATACCATCTGCTTAATTTGTCTATCAAGTATCATTGACTACCTGCAATTGGTTGTGAGATCAATATTTTCCCCATTAATACAAATAAAAATTTCAAATTATGATAACGGAATATTGCTATACCAGTATCTTAAATTAGTCTAACAAGCAGTTCTTGATAAAAATAGACTTTCTCAGAGCAAAATAGTTTTAAAATATGTATTTTTTAGTATTTACCTACGTTTTGTGACCATGGTTTGTGAGGATAGTAAAATATTTTCTTGACTGTATTAAGTACTATTATTCATTTACTAATCATATTAAGTGCTATTTTCGCGTTGCTATTAATTACGTCTTTTATAAAATCTATATTTACGTATTTTATATAATCCTTAATTTTTTTAGCTGTGTAGTTTCCTGAAGAAAAAATGTTAAGCTCGGCTTTTAACGTCATTTGTATTAATTTACTCTAATGGTGATTTTTAAATTACTTTTAATTTTTTTTCTAATAGTGCTACTTTAAATTGACAAAAAGTATATATTTACATTTATAAATCACTATTAGTATTGTCTATCATTATAAATCTTACAAAAGAACCACCTTTTTTATTTGAATAAAATGTAGAGATATGTTGTAACTTCACAGTTGAATTAAATTTGAATCCTTGAGTCAAATATAAATTAACAAATTTTTCATCATCTGATAATTGATATAGAAATTATACATCTCATTCTTTATTAAAATGTAACATTCAATTCTTCTGTATCAACTATGCTAATTTAACGTGTGGTGCGAGTTCCTAATGTCATTGTATAAATTCTGCCGAAAAACTTTCAACTACCCTATTTTACTTAGATTATAATTTGTATTCTGTTAACAAACTTTTGACACACTTTTCCGTATGTAAATATATGATCAAAATCATTTTTTCGCATTATGTATACAATCTAATACTGAGGGTGACTTATATTCAAATTAAAAAAAAAAAGTGTGTCATTGGTGAGTACTTTTTTAAGATTAACAAAATGATGACGATTCTCAAAAAACAACTTATAATTTAATAAATCGTGATCAAACTAAAGTAATCCTTCACAATTGTATTACATAATTTTTATATTGATTGGATTGATGCTTTTTCGTGTTACTGCTTTCCTTGTGTCAGTTTGGTGACCGCCCCTGAAGTAGCCCATGCTCGCTCATATCAGTTTATCAAGAACATTTTTCTCTTTTAAAATAATAGCTCCAAGTTATTTTTTCTTCAGTGCCTCACATTGGGATATGCGATATTAGAGAATGATGCATCGTCACTATAACAGCTGATTTCTAAGTCATACTCAGGACAGCTCTATTATTCATCACTAATACCTAGTATTACGTCATTCAATCTGCACAAGCAAAAACCGGTTAACGACTTTGTTAAATATTTTTCAGGTCAAGGTAACAAATAATTAGCTACATATATATATTTACATAATACTTAATGTGATATGATGTTTTTGTATGCTGTATTGATTCTAAAATTGTGTAGTTTGGATGATGGTTCATTCTGAAGTACTTAATCCAGTCTATTAGATTGATTAGTAAAGTTTAATATTTTTTTTCTGTCTACTACATAATCTACAGTCTGTTTAGTCATTATGCTTCCTAACAAGGGGAACTTGTGATATAATTTTGAATTAATTTTTGGCATGTAAATTTATGCTGCTCCTAAAATACTGTGTTAATATAAATTTGTTCTTGTATATTCTAGACATGTTTAGGGTGCATCTGTTAGTATGGCTTTTAGTCGAATGTCATTTGTCTTCCACGTTGTCAGTCCGTGCGCGAAGACGGCGCACAGCCAGCAGCCGGCTGCCCAGGCCCAACCCGCCTCCGGCTCGCTACCAATTTCTCTCCTTCTCTATTTCTCACTCTGTCCTCTCTCTTTATCTCTTCTCTCTCTCTTGCTCATGATCGTAATAATAGAGCTGTCAATGCTTTTTTTATATATAAATGTAAGCGTTTCGTTGAATCAGCAATATTATTTGTCACTATCACAAATCGTCTCTTCCACTATATTGTGTGCTGTGCTAGCTGCTTTTTGTATCTATGGATATCACCATATCAATGAGAGTAGTTTACAGATGTTTCAGCACGATTTAATGAATACCGATGTGCGCTCCAGTTTAGTACCGTGTCCTCCTCCTCTGCGAAAACCTGAAAAAGTCACTAGACTTTCTTGTATTATAATGTTCACATAACCGTAGTATGAGTATTACTTAATATATATTATGCTTGAGCCTATACATATGTATCGAGAGTTATTGGCACTGTACAGTAATACGCACATACCATTTGTATTTATACTAGAGTACAGATTACGAAATAGTGTGGAACTCTAGTAGCTGTGTAGAAATGAGTGTTAACCCATGTCGATTCTAAACTAGTTCTGTGTGGGAATTTTCAAGTAAAAGTATTAGTGAACATTCTGATATATTAGGTAATTCAGTACTTTACAACCTTGGTGAATCTGTGAAGCCTTTTTATTGGATTTTAGCCAGAATAATTTTAAAATTTATGAAATACGATCAAGTTAGTGTACCGCATACCATTTATTTTTTTTATCAAATGTCATCAATATCTCCTTCAATGTCAGTATCCTATATTTTTTTTGTGTACTGCATGTATCTGGTGAATTTTCTATATAGATCAAATCGCAGCTAACAGTTAGCACATGTGATATATAGTTCTTTTGACCAATTTAATCTTCTATAGATATTTTCTATAGTACTAAGTATAAAATTCCACCTTAGTTTCTGATCGTGGTACAATGAATAATATTTTCCTGAGTATTATGAATATAATATTCATAATCATTATTATGTGAAACTTATTATAATCCAAACGCTTATGTGTCCCCATTCAACCAGAAAACGCTCAAAGTATCAACGTATCAAAAATGTTCAATTGGAATTTCACTAGATAATAAAATTTGAAAAATATATGCAATGCATAAATGTTAATTTTTGTTGCACGTTGTTTTTTGAGCGACGCTGTTTTTATAATGCATGTTTTGTCTGTCTTGCATGCAGGGATTCGGTTTTGTAACATTCGCAAATAGTGGTGATGCGGAGCGCGCACGAGAGAGACTTCACGGCACCGTGGTTGAGGGCAGAAAGATTGAGGTGTGCATGACTCAAATTTACCATTGTAGCACTCGTAACTTATAACATCCCGCTCCCACGCCCGCGCCCACGCCCACGCCGCGCCGCGCCCACGCCACCCGCGCTAGCACCCGCGCTCGCGCTCCTCGCTCCCGCTCCCGCTCGTCTGCTCGTAGTGTCATGTAGCGTGCCGCGCCCGCACTCGCGCCCGCGGCGTGTGGTCGCTCCGCCCGTAGACCTAAGCGTGTTATACACCACTCAATACATCCACAAACCTTATTTATTTTGTCCCTTTACTCTCTAGACGGTCATTTAATATGCCGATCGAAAGAGAGAGTCCCACAGAGAAATGTAGAAAGAACCGTGTCGACACAGTGCCGCTGAGGTAAGACTACAAACCAACTCAAATTTCAGTCATTTCTTGTTTAAATCTTTACACATTATAACGAAACAAAACTGTGCCAAAAGCATTACATATCCTACACATACACTTGTTAATTTAGTTCACATTATTTTTATACCTTTCTGTAAAATTTATTCTTATTTATTAAAGATAAAATATTTTGTGTATTTCTCATGTATTAATTCTGTATAAAAAAAATAAACTTGTAATTTCTTATTAGCAGAACATAAATAAATCAGAATTTCTTCCATAAAAGACTGAACCAAATCATTGTCAAAATCCTTTATATTTTCATAAAACCACTTGATTTTTATCTCTGTTTACGTATTCAATACTAAATTAATTGTGATCAAAATATTATGTCTGTGTTTTTTTTTACAGTAAAACAATTCCTTGTCGGACTTCTTTTTATTAGATTATACATGCGCGTTTCATTACAATAAGACTCAATATTAACATTTATATAGGTTAAGATTTTATTTACATTTCCTTATAACAGACTAGACATCTTGTAAGTTTCATACTGCAAATTCTTTCATCAAAATACCCAAAATTACATCAAAGCCGGTAAATCCTCATTTGCTTTTTGCACTTTTAATTGCCAATAATTTATATTTAAACAAAACGAGAAATATTGTAGTATTTGAAAATATCAGTCACATAATTTAGATACAAAGAAAATATCATAACACTTGTGAGCTCCATTTTTTACGAATGAATTTCTTATATTTATTTCGCTTCCTATCAGGTGAATAATGCAACGGCTAGAGTGCAGACCAAGAAACCTCCAACTGTACCTAATGGTAAGTCATACATATTGTAGTGTTTTTGGCTAAGATAATAAAATATTTAGCAGCACAACACAATATCTGTCTTAAATTTGTCGTACCATTCTGTCATTTCAAGTTTCACACTTACAAATTACTTGTCTTCTTCTTTAATTAAAGAATTATTCCAGTTGTTTATTTATCAAGTATCATTCCACACTAAACATAATCTGCAGTTACTGTTGTAATTTTGATTTATCCGATTTTATAAAGGTTTTGTGTAAATCAGATCTGCATTTCGCTAGATAAAAATGATATAATACTATATTGTACTATTAGAATTTAAAACAATGAGAAAGAACATTTTAATTATAGAATGAGGACATTTAAAAAATTTAAATGAAAATGCTTTCATTAATAAACAACTAAAAGTGTATGTTCTTATTTTGTATTAATTTTTTTGAAAATGAGAAATTATTGCATTTTTTCTTTGTTGTGAAAATAATACGTATTGCATTTTTTTTTCTATCCATCCAGTAATACTGGCTAGAAACGGATCAGTGCCCACTTTGGGTGAGGGAGTTGAAAATGTAAAATAAGATCCATGTTGTTTTATTTTTTTGTAAATGTACTTACATATACTTGTTCAGTTTGCACATCTGTCTGAGTGTTTATGCGAGTAGGTATTGTTTGAATGCTGACTTAGCGTATGAGCCCACCAATCTCTACTGGAGACAGCCGCATACACACACAAAATCTTGATGAGCTTCCTTAAACCAATATAACGCTGATATAGCTACTTTACAAGTAAATAAAAAAAAACCCACAATACTCTTCTCGTGAAGGAGGTCGGCCCACACGAGGGCTGTCTCCGGTGTCGATGTTCGCCTGCCACACAGCTTGACACTCCCTCGATGGTGACACTTAGCGTGCTTGCTATATTATAGCCTATGGACATATCTGTCGAGTTTCTATTAAGACTGTGACAATGAACCACTTATTCGTTTTATTCACATGCGTTGCGTGCAGTGGAATGACATAGTAACTATTGTCTTGCACTATCGAAGTTCCGATATAAAATTCTTAGAGAATGTATAGGAGTATCTTCTTCCGCTAGCTTTAGCCGTGATCGTATTACTTATGATAATATGTTAGAATTACGTTTTTTTTCGTCCGTTTCGATTAGGGTTTCCGTCAAACCTCAGTTATTTCATTTTGTTTCAGTGTGCGTGCAGTGGCCCGAAGGTAAGCACGGCGATGGCACCGCGCTTGTGAATGGTAATCTATAATTTACTAATGAACGGATCCATCGGATGAAGTATATGTATCGAAAATCCGTAACAAACATTACGAGCTTGGTCTATCTCTACTGTATGTGGTGGCGTAATGTGACTGAATTAGACTTACTGCTCGCTCTACTGTATGCTATTGGTCGATAAGCATTTAAGATCATTTTCAGAATTGTATGTAACCCTGCATTTTATATATATACAAAACACACTTGTCTACCAGAGACAGTCTGATGCTTTAAGTTGGTTATGTTTTTGCTAGTGCATATTTATTGTAGAGTCAGTATTGTTGTAAAATATGTTTATTTTGTCATGAATTTTCAAATTAAAGATCTTAAGCTTGATAAACGGTATTAAATAGCAATAGTATGTGTTCTAAAACGTCTGAGGTACATCTAAACGCGGGTGCCACATTAGGTAAGATAGACCCATGTTGTTTTATTTCTAGGCTCCAAATCTACTAAGTTGCAATGGATTCTCATTGATAAAATGAATATATTAATCAGTATTAAATTTTTTGTATTCCGTACTTCAGTATTTGGTGAATCATCAAAAATACTAAGTGCTAACTGTTTAATAATGAACCATGTTTTTGCTGTGATTTGGATTTGTTCTGTAGACCACATAAAAAAGTTTGCACATTATCTATACACTATCCTACATCCACAAAGAGAAACATTCAGTTTGATGAAAGTGACTGCTTCTCCAAATAGACAAAAAATAAAAACAACCAAAAAAAAAGCCAAATAGTTTTCATTATCTATTTTCATAATGTTAATGACTATGAAATGGCTAATAGGAAAATAATACATATTACAGCGGTGATGGCCCAGTGATTAACAGCGTTGCCTGGTAACCAGAAGGTACCGGGTTCGATACTGACCATAGGCGAATCGATCAATAAGTTTTTAACTTAAGTCAAACTAAATCACTCGCTCCTCGCCTCTGAGAGCACGTTAAGCCGTCGGTCTCGGATTTTGTCATCTCACGCGGGACTATGGTCATCAGAAAGCTTCGACTCGTACCCGCACTGAGCCAGCGCGGTGGGCATAAGGTCCAAGTCCTTTAATCTGAACTCAAAATATTTTAGGATGGTGTGCCTCATGAGTGAGGTAATTAAAAATTGACACAACAGCAACAGCAGCATATATATTTATTAAGTAACATGAATATTGGAATAGTCGACAAAGTAACAATTCTAATAGTTACACTCGTTTAGGTAAAGATCGGTCATCACTTGTCATTCGAAAACATGTTTATTTAATAAAATACAAAACTTTAATAATGTGTAATCAAAATAAGTAACAATTTTCAAATCATTACAAAAGCACATTTTGCTATTGTTTGTTTTATAATAAAAAATTCAAAATGAAAAGGTAAGATAAACTGAAACAACCAGAGATATAACAAGTGGGGTGTATAAAGTATCCTACGTGGCGCCAATTCGTAGACTGGTCTTGTGGACGGAATGAGACGGAAAGCAGGCTAGGTGTTGGGGTGTGAGTGTGTAGCGGCGCTGTGCGCTGTGTCGCAGGGTTGCGGGTATCGGGCGTGACGTGGCCGTGGCTCGGAGCCGCTCCGGCCGCCGCGCCCACGCCCCCGCTCGTGCTGGCTCCGCGCGCTGCACAGCGACGGAGGTAACGCCCGCACCGGTCGCACGCATGCTAGTACCCATACGTGTGTGTGTTGCATTGCATGTAGCCTCTGCTGCCGCGAGCGCGGCGGCGCTGCGCGGTGCCGCTGTCCTACGAGGCCGCTCGCCGCGTCCCCCGCTCGCGACCGCATCGCCCTCGCACACGGTCCTGCCCCGCGCGCACCCCGCCGCCACTGCTTACGCGGCACAATTGCACGCATTCGCACCGTGAGTACTCACACGCACGTACCGCACCCCGGAAACCCCTCCGACTTACTTTTTAACCCCATACCACAAAGCAACTATTAGACATTTTTCGTGCAGACGCTAACCAATTATGTCATTTGAAACTAGAAAGTCTGTTACGTGAATGAAAGTAATATGATAAGGAAGGAGAGGGGTCTTGCCAAAATTGTCGCCATCCTTATAAATATGGATAAATAACTCACATTTAAAATATTATATAAAGTATTTTATTAAGTCATAATTTAATTGGGGATTAGCCGCGTAAATAACGTACTTGGTTCGATATGTATTATAAAACGGTATTGCGAATTAATAGAAATGACGTCAATTTTACTAGTGAGATAGATATATATTTTTATGTACAACCCCTGCCCACATTAAGGCCTATAAATCCATTGGAAGGAACAGGATGCAATTTAAAAGCATTATTCTGTACCGTAAACTAGACTATTTTGACTGTAGACAAAGTTCTTTAAAAATTGGTCTATTCAATATAGCAGTTTAGTAATGGCCTTCGATCTTCCACCACTGCGGTAAAGCAACTTGCTTAATAATTGCGCCATCTATGTTCGAAAGTAACCACTAACAGTATACATTTGTATAGTAGTTTCTTTGTTAAAATTTTATTTAAGAAAAGCTCTATTTATATACGTGGATAACTCCGAACTTTGCTTATAATTGGTAGGATAGGTTTTAGTTTATATTTTCTACTTGAATATTGTTCTGCAGTGAACTGAAAATACACTTAGTTCGTTATTTATTATATTTCTATTTTAATTCTATTAGTAGTTATTGCAACTTTTCCTGTGGGTGTATAAAAACTACGATAGTAAATTGAATATACTTGAAATACATTGTATAAATATACACACAAAATCATATAACATACAATAATACATAAAAATTAATCAATAGATCTTATTTACTGACATATTGTAAAAAAGGGCTAAGTTCAAGTTGCAGACAAACACTACAAGTTCCTTACTTCATTTTTATAGAGTGAATATACTTACCCTACATGTATATTCTCCATATCAAGTCAAAAACCTAAGAGAAAATTTTAAATATCGATCTCGTTTATTTTTATTTTAATATGTTTATTTGTAAATTAATATTTTTTTATTAATATTAAGATTAAATATTTCCTAATATGGATCCTTAAAATTATATGTATAATATGCAGTATGTATAATTGTATGTATGATGCAGAAGTAACAAATTACGTGTCTTCTGGTGTTGTTTTCATTTATATTAAATGAAAATCAAATACAAATAATTTAGACCCATGCATCGAAACTTTGGACCACTGATATATAAAAAAAAAATTGAATTCCCATACATACTTAAATTTATTTACGAAATATGGTTGAAATTTAGCTGTTGCAATCCTATGTAAAAATTTAATATTAATCTTCTTACTATATTGGAATTGATATACAAAATCTCATATTTTGTATCTATTAATTAAATCTTAGTATGCAATTATACTTTGGACATTAAGGAGTTAATAGAAAAATGGATAAAAAATTAAGAAATATAATTAAATCCATATGAAGTAATTGTAGTATGTTATATCTGTAACTTTATACAATACTAGCTTTCCTTCCGCGGTTTTGCCCACATGGACATAAAATGGAGTAGTTTCAGTTCGAATATCGCTCACGGTTCTAATTTATACAAAGCCAAGACAAATGCTAATATCAAAATAAAATATAAACTATATTACTCTTGGATAGTGTAGCTTTATATGTGTGAAAGAATTTTTATACCTTGTACAACCCCACTATCTCCTACCAAGGATAACTTTTTTCCTAATATCCAATTCGAATGAAGTAAAGCGTAGATTCTGTTCTAATTCCAGCTTTATCTACCCGTTAAAGCCGCAAAAAAATGGAAACAATAATTTCATAGATATGCGCGAACAGACAAGCAAAAAATGTAAAAATCATTGTTTTATCTTATATTAGTATTCTTTTATTGTCTTATCTCCATTTTTTATATACACCTTCAATGTACAGACATTTCATTGTAATAAAATTACATCTAAGAGTAATTACGATTAGTATTAAAAGTAATATGATTGTTAAAAAGAAACATTTCGTTAAAGTAAAGCGTTAGGATTTTACACCTCTTCGCTATACATTTTATCAATGTTTTTAAGAGAGGTAAATTGTTTGATGGTTTCTGAAGTTAAAATGCAACAAGAAATTGTTTTTGTATTCCAATTAAGATGCTCCATAGAAAAAAGGTATTTAAGAAATCAATTTTCTTTAAATATTTTACTAAATCTTTAAACGGCCTAACATTCAGATCCTAAAAATGATTTTAATAAAATATGTGTTATATTTATTAATAGGAAATAAAACTGAAATTGTTTCATCATAAATAGATCGAATAAATGTCTTTTACATCTACTGAATTTCAACTCCATAGTAAATAGATAAAAAATTATTTAAATAAATGCCCATATTTCGTCATATTTTCTTTTCTACTCTTTGGATAGGTACAAAAATATTCTTAAACTATACTATATAGTATTCTATTAAAAGCATTTTTTTTAATGACAGCTTTCATATTTATATTCGAATAAATCAAGATGTAGATAATTCTGAATGTATATATTGAATTTTAGTTACTCCATAACATCATATTATACATGAAATCCATTTCTCGTTTATTTTCGTTTTTTTTTTATTTACAATTTGTTTCTTATAAATTTGTTTCATCTGACCATTTAAATTCCATTCGACTAAACAGATGGAATTATTTAAGTAACTGAAGGACAGAAAGCACAGATGAAACTTTTTCGTTCATACAATAATTTATAACAACTGATTGGTTTACATTGGCTTTGTGATTAATCAATGATGAATTGTAAACATTTTTCACAGGTGGTCCAGATTAACTCGAATAAACTCCCAATTTCCCTACGAAAACTAAATCCTTACTCTATCGCTTCCCACCACATATCCGGTATGGAATACCCGTGTGCAACTACTTATCTCTTTTTAGTCGTTATTCACTATTAGTTTATTATTTAATGAATTTCGTAGCTCAAAATATTATTTAAAATTAACACACGTAACACTAGATTAATTTACATAATTTTCTGTAGAATTTCGATTAATATGTACAAATAGTTATATAAACTCGCATTTCCTAAATTATAGAAATGTAGCTTGCTTGACACTGTTTGTTTATTTTATTAACTTTCAGCACAGTAGCTTTTGAATTGCATCGTGAAATAAAACTAATTTTTATTGTTTATATTACTATTAAATATTAAGATGATATTTGTTCGATGTTTACTTTTTCATGAATGTTTATCATCTTTTTTAGAAATTTTCACTTCATATATTTTTTACACCTTAATAATTAAAAAATAACATTAAATAATATTGTGTGCTGAATAATTCTCAAGGTAAGTTATATTATTAGACATAAAAAAAAGAAGAAACATTAAAATTATCCAGCTTAGTGACTTTTTGGATACAGTCTAAAGTTGCTCAAACGTGATATTCTTTTGCTAATTCAGGTTTGTTTCTATTTCGCAGTGTATATTACGACCCCTTCCTAGCAGCAGCTGCAACGGCTGATTCTAACTACAGACTTCAGGTGAGATTCTGATTTATGAAAGTCTCTCTCTTATCTGAACTTTAGAGAAGGTTATACAATATCAGTTGACCGCTACGAGTACATAATATTTTTTTTTATTATCTCATATATGACCTCTAATAAATGAAAATGTTTTTTCCACGCATCCCTGTAATAATATCGTGGGATTACATTTTATATTGTGTGCATATCAATTGTACTTATATCAAACCTGTATCATTCATAACATCAGTTGCTGTATTTTTGAAAATTAGAGGATCGTGGTGATCGAAAGTGTGTTGTTCCAGGCCGCGAAGCCCGCAGCGGAGGTAAAACGATATCTTATGTAGACTTGAATATTTGCGTTCAATATGCGAATTGTCACTTGTACTTTTGCTAACGCTTCCTGAATCAGTATGTGCTAGTAGTATACGATACAGTAGCTACCGTGAAGTGAGTCCTGGGATTTTGTTTGCTCCTCATGTTTGTCCGTACGGACCTAGTTGGCCGGGGCGCCGCGGCCGGGAAGGCGGCCGTCGCGCCCCACCCATATCCGTGTGTGGCTGTGGAAGCGCGCGGTCGAGGGCCGCGGCTCTTGAAACTTTTGCTCGTTGTAGAACAGTGAGCCCACATTGTAATGCGTGTTTCAAATTTCTACTAACAACACAAAATCTTTATTTTGTACCCACTTGAGACCTGATCATATTACTCCGATACGTGTATATTTAAACTTAGTTGCCTTTTTTTATATTTATTTATTTTTTTATTTTGTCACATCTTGTTTGCATGCTCATCACTTCAAAATCACTATATGTTGGCATTTTCTATTTGTTCTCGTGTACCCTTCATTGGTAAAATGTCAACTTTTCTAGATTTGTTCATACTACATGTTTATGATTGATGCTCTCAAATCAAATGCATTAGAAGTATTGCATGTTAATGTAATTAAAAAGGCAAGTGAATTGTGCTAAATCAACTGAAAGTCTTTCAGAGACTGCTTTTTTATAAGGCCTTTCAAGTGAATGACTTCTTCTCATGAATCAATTATTCTAGTTTTTAAGCAACGTCCTGCAATCAAGAAAGAGAATCAACACATTTCCACAACAGCAATCTTATCACGAACAACGACAAGAATAGAATTTTGAGTCTGTACACCTGTGTATTTTATAACAAATTTTTTTTTTATTTGTCACATATATATAAAAAAATGTAAGGATTTTAAACAAATTTTCACTACTGTATACTAAAATGTAACAATATGATGTTTATTAATCTCATGCCAAGCTTTTGATAATATTTAATAATATTTTCGAACTACGGAAATTCACCGGGTGAAGAAGACGAAATCAGGTTTAGAATGTGTTACAGAAATGTACGTCACGGCGACGGAGTTCCAAGCGAGAGCTTGAGAATGTACTCAAAATTGTATGTACTTATATGCAATTTATTTAACCAAATGGTGCGTACATAAGTTCTGTAAGGGACGTCAATTTTTACAAAATATTTTTTTAGAATGTTTGAAGGGGGCTATCTAAAATATTTTCATTTCAGGAGAAGTAATATTTCCCTGCAAATTATATTGTTGATATTGAAATGACTTATTGTAAAAGAGGAATACAAGAGAGACCGAACAAAATGTATTGTTGACAAGTCAAAAATTGATGTAGGCAAATTGTTCGCGTCCATATTAAAAAAAAATCTAGCGGTGATTATTTTAATTAAAATTCACGCCATACTGTCTTGCTTAAATACGTGTCAAAGTGTGCGACACGGAGAGAAACTTGCGTTGATTGGCTAGACGTATGTGCGGCAATGATAGAGAGTGGTATCAACAAAGCATGGCGGAGACGCAGGTGGTCACCAGCTGGCGCCACGCGCTTTCTTAGGGCATTACGGCGCGAATTTGAATTAAATATAGGGAACTCTTTTCATATGGTTTTCTGTTTATGATTCTGATCGTATGTTCATCCATAAGAGAGTTTGAATTTGAATGCGAAGACGTTGTACATAGGACAATATTTCGGCCGATCTGAAAGTCTACAACCGCATTTTGCAGTCTCCAGCTTTACAGACTGCGATTCTTTGTTGTTCACTTGTCTCGCTGGCCTCTATACAGCCCATCATACAAAAGGGATCAATCGCCACAACCAACATTCATAATAAATTATTGTTTAAACAATAAACTATTGCACATACCGTGTTCAACATTGAATGATCAAACAAATGAAAGATTAGTAAGTACACACAATTGGACTTTGCACCCTCTCCTCTGGGCGGGTTCATCATAAAAGGTGAAATTACTCTTTTGTAGCTTTATAAAAATATAATTTCACATTGCTTCGATAATTCTCAATAAACATTTTTTAAATTATGAACGTTTTCTAAATAAGATATTGAACTTTCCATAGGCGTATAGATATTTGTAGTTTCGATTGTAAAGAGGATATTTTAATCTGCGTCTAATTAGAATGGTCAAATAATTATTTGACCATTATATTTTTTTCTCTTTAGAATAATTGTTACTTGGTTTTGTGTAGGTGTCGGCCCGCGCAATCAAAGCGCACATTTTAAGAGTGAAACAAGAGTGTTTTTTTTACCAAATGCGTCCGGTATTTATCATAAAGCGTTATGTTTCTCTAACACAGGTTACAGTATACGAGCAACTTTTGAGTAACTTAATAACTTAATTGTACCAAATCAGGAAACGGTTACCCATCACCTCCGAATCTTACTGAACCATTACCGCCTCTAGATACTTAAGCAAGTGACTGTGTCTTTACTCGTAAAATAGATTTAGAAGTTGCGTATTAAAGTGAAAGGAATAGTCATGCTCCAATATTGCTCGTAAATCGGTTTAAGATGTGCATCTTGCCTTTAATTGATATGTAAACAGCATAAATACTCAGGCTAATGGGGTACACTAATACCATATAAGTGTAGCACATCAACTAAAGAATATTACGTTTTTTATGGTTCCGTACCTCCAAATGAAACAAAAAACAGAACCGTTACATGATCCCTCGTGTTTGTTCTGTCTGTCCTTCTGTCACAGCCAATTACCTCTAAATTTACTGGACCTCATTCTCATCATATCACTTATAAAATAAATCGGGGCTATCTCGTTCTTTTAGTACGATACTGTTGATAGTAGTCTATGCCTTGAATTATTTGTTTTACTTCTTAATGCACTTCAAAAAGATATAGGTTCTCAATTCGATTATATATATCGGTGTCGGTTAGGTGCCCGGCAATCGGTGAAATTTCAACTAAGCTTCAAGGATGGTTTAATTAACAAAACAAATCCGTCTCTAAGGGTATCAAGAGAGGGGATGAAATTTTATATTGGTCCTTATAACCGGGTTTTCTCAATGCGTAATATCACTAAAAGACCAACCTTATTTTGTAGAATTTTAATATTCCTGCTGTTTAACTTCCGTTTACTTATGATTGTTAGGTTAGCTCACTTAGGGTGTGTAAAAATCCACTTTCTGGTCACGAGGTTATCGAGAAAGATAGAATCAGGATGAACTGAGATAAAATCTATAACACTTAATTTAATGTTAAAAATTGAAACTTAAGAATAGATTACAAAAAATTGTAGACGTTTAAAATTTGCCAATATATATACAATTAATATGGCAATTTGAAAAGAATATTTTCTTTAACTATATGGAAGAAAAAAAACACAAGGGTTTATATTAAATTATTGTTATTTAATATTTACAATATATAATCTGTTTGGAATCGCTGCTAAACAAAATAGCTAAAGCAAAAAAAAAATAAATTAAACGTCACATTCATATATCTGAAAAAAATAGATGTATAATATTTTAATTGTAATTACGTACTCGATTCGAAGCTTTAGGATGAGGGGGTTACTTGAGGTAGTCGTATATAGTCACTGGTCTTGTACTTGTTAAATTTCATACTTTGGCTAGCATTGACTCAAGAAATAATAAAATACAAGTAATCTTTGTATGTTTCTTAAAGGAATTCGTTTGCCGTTGTGCCTATTTCCTTTAGTATTTCATCAAAGTCAATGATTGAGACATCATTTTAACTAAAGTGATACCTGGTTCTTAGTTTTAGTGTACACTCTAGAATATATATTGTTAAAGTTTTGAAGTATTTTTTTTTTGCAAAATTGTTTTAGGTATCCTCTGTCTCTAATAATAACACATATATGCATGGGTAAAGTTGTCAGAAATCGAATAATGGTTTCTTATAGATTTCGAGGTGCTGATTAACGGAAAAATAATAAAAAATTCCATCACGTAAGGTTTTTTAGAAATCTTCATAAATGCTTCTCTAGTACAAATATGTTATGATAACAATTCTTAACGTTGATATTTATTTTACTTGTGGGTAGTTTACCTGACAATAAGTAGGAAAATGTGATTAACTACCATTATGAACAACTTTTAGTACTTGAATGTGACAAAAATAAGTGGTTTGTTTGCGAGTAAGAAATAGAATACTTTTCAAAATGGTTTCAAGTTCGAGAAATTGCACTAATTCACTACAACATTTTTGTTATGTTTGTGGGGAATTCGTCCCGAAGAAACGAACGAAGAATATAGCAAGATTTGTGAAAGACGTCTATCATGCTTATTTAGGTACTACTATTGCGAATCAGGACAAGCCATGAACCTCTCGCCAAGTGTGTTCGGTTTGCTTAAAAGAATTGCGTCTGTGGTTTAAGAGAGAAAAAAAAAACTTTCGAATCAGCACACCGTTGATTTGAATGGAACCACGAAACTACTATGATGACTTTTACTTTTGCTGTAGTAATATAAAAGGATTCAATCGAAAGACATTCAATATCCTGTAGTCCAGTCCGCAATACGGTCCATACCACAAAATCCTTCAGTTGCCGTACCTGTACCTCATGGATTTGTTTCTGAAACTGATGAGAATGATACATTATCTGAAGAAGGGGAAGATGAAAATTTCTCTAGTGAAAATACCGGACCAGAGCTATGTACACAACCTGAATTGAATAACTTGGTACATGAATTAGATCTTTCTAAAATTGCAGCAAAACTTTTAAGATCTCGTGTCTAAAGAAAAAGAATTATCGGCTACAGGCACTACTTTTTCATGATATAGACATAGAGAAAAAGGTGTTGTCCCATTTTTTGCTCAAGACTGCAATTTAGTATATTTTGAAGATATAAACGGGCTTATAAAAGTGTTTGATGTCAAATATGACTCTAATCAGTGGAGACTTTTCATTGACTCGTCGAAAAGAAGCCTGAAAGCGGTACTTTTACACAATGGGAATCAATATGCTTCTATACCTGTAGGTCATTCTGACCATCTGATAGAAAGTTACGAAAATTTAGCTCTAATTCTCGAAAAAATCGACTACCAAAATCACAAATGGGTTTTATGTGGCAATTTAATAGTTATATCTTTATTGCTCTGACAACAACGAGGCTACACTAAATTTCCACGGTTTTTGTGTGAGTGGGATAGCCGCAACAAAGATTTGCACTGGATAAGGAAGGATTGGCCTTTAAGAGAGTCATTGAAACCTGGAACGAAAAATATATTGAAAGAAAATTTTATCGATACAGCCAAAGAACTTCTACCTCCACTTCATATAAAACTTGGGCTCGTGAAAAAATTTGTGGAAGCACTATCAAAACAAGGCGAGTGTTCCAAATATCTCTGTGAGAAATTTCCATCACTTTCAGAAGCCAAGCTTAAAGAAGGGCTATTTGTTGGTCCAGATATTCGAAAACTCATGAAAGACGAAGATTTTGAAACTAAAATGAACTTCAAAGAAAAAGAAGCATGTGGGTCTCTTTCAAAAAAGTTGTTAAAATTTTTCTGGGCTATAAAAAAGTTTAGACTACATCGAATTAGTGGAAAACATGTTAGATAATTTCAGGAAATTGGTATGCAACATGAGCTTAAAAATCCATTTCCTAAAATCTCACTTGGATTTCTTTCCAGAAAATTTTGGCTATTTGAGTGAAGAACAAGGAGAGAGATATCGTCAAGACATAAAGGCTAGGAAAGACTTTATCAAGGGAGATGGAATATTAACATGATTGCAAAGTATTGCTGGATGTTGCAGAGGGAGACTGAGACGAACGAATACAGGCGAAAATCTTAAAAAAGAAGCTTCAGTGACAAACGGAAAAGCTATTACAATGATTTATAGCAGTTTATTTTGTAAGCTTGGTATTTTTTTTTTATTTAATTAAAACATCGTCTTGAAGCATAAACAATGGTTTTTTTTTTAAGTCTCATGTATCTAAAAAACTTTACGTGCTAGAAAAAAAAACCAATAGCATAATCAAATTTAGCACCCAAAATTAACTACTATAGATACCTTTCAAACAAACTATTTTCTAGATCAATTTTTCATGCCTGTGTAATTAATATCTGTTAATGTTTATCCTATACGTTATTATGATAAACCACTCGATCCGTTCCTCGAAGAGCACTTTGAACTGTCAATCGCGGTCGATGTCACCGCGTAGGTGACTCCAATCATTAACAGTTGTAACCCGCATTAGACCAGCGTGAAGGTCTGTAGGTTGAAGCCGCTACAAAGATAACATGTTTGCAGTGGGATGAAAAAACCCGATAAAACAACCACATCAATACTCGTTCGCCACTGCAATATAGTAATAGAGGGGATAAATTAATCAAATATATAGGATAACGTGAAACGAACAGAATATTCGTATGCACCAAGAAGACAAACCGTTTCGTTTTCACTAAGCTCTATATCTTCAAATACATGTGAAGAAATGTTGAATAAGTATTACCAATATTTATAAAAAAATAACATTGAATTGTAATTAATTTATAAATTTAATAGTGCATCGAAACTTAATAGAACTTGTGGGCTCATTGTTGAATCACTAAACATTACAGTAAGTATGATACGCGACTGTACTAAGCGAGATAACAACGACGCCGGAATATTGTTTGCAGGCGGCTGCGGCGGCCGCGGCTGCAGCGGCGGCGCCCCTGCTCAAGTCGCCGCTGAGCGCGCAGCACGCGGCGGCGGCGGCCGCGGCCAACTACGGCGCGGCCGCGCGCGCCGCCGCCGCCGCCGCCGCCGTCAACGCCACGCCCACTCCCGCCCTTACGCCTCTCGCCACGTACGTATTTTAAAAAAAATCGTATACGTAAATATTTCAGAATAAAATAGAATAGCAAAAACTTATAAATAGCTACTTCTAAAAAATTTCAATAGTGATTTCTACAAATAGCGGTATAATGAATATGACCATGTAAGTGCAAATTCGAGACATATAATTAGAACCAAGTTTCTTATCGCACAATACGCCGCGAGGAGCTAGGCCGCAAAAAATAACATTATGTGAGCTACTCGTATTAGCATAGTATACGATATTTGAAGTATAGCCCGATTATTTTTTATAGTCCAATTTTTGCCCCAGAATCAGTTTTACGATTTAGCTTCGCTGCTTAGCATTACGTAGCGCGCGCAGGTTGCCCGGGTTCGAATCTGTCCAGTCAGTTTTTTTTAATTATTTTCAAAGGCGTTAATTAATTTCATTGTTATTTTAAATTTATCATTAAAATATATCATATCATTAAAATAATAAGAAATACAATGAATCATATTGCTTCGTGTTTAAATATTCAACTATAAAAAAAACAACATTATTTTTATAGCAGTGCCTTTATGTACAAATTATAGAATATTTGTGTAATATTAAAATGATCATAAATAAATTGTAAATTAATGGAATCATGACTAAATATGAATAAATAATTTTAAAATTTAATAAACAAAATATTTTTAAGTTTGTATTTAATTTTTATTTTTACCTATTTAGTCTGTTTTTTTATAATATAGTTTATAATAAACATCTATCAAAAAGCGAAAGGAACTTCGTTCCGACCGGGTGTCGCCAAGATACCACCTTTTCATTACCTTACCTTCATTTATTATTTTTAAGCATAGGTACACCTTGTGAAATAAATTAGAAAATTTATAATATTTTAGAGAAGTATACAGGCTGTTCAAGTCAAGATGTAGATACATCTTATCTAATATATTTTATTTCCAAAATCTTTTGACTCATACAATGTCAATTTTTGACCTTTTTAGGGTTTCGTAGTGAACTAGGAACCCTTATAGTTTCACCATCTCTATCCGTCTGTCTCTCCGCGGCTTAGTCCAGAGACTCTTAGTACTAAAAAGCTGTTATTTGGCATGAGTATACATATTAATCACGCCGACAAAATGGTAATTTTTTTAAGATACCTTACGGATGGAGACCTTATTGCTCGTATATCCCATGGTGTGGGATGTCATTCCATAGGTCATTGTCAACAAAAATATTGTTGATGTGTAATGTAAATTGATGTGTTTTCGATTCACGGATCCGATTAGACGTTATTCGCCGTTAAATCGTGAACTCAATTAATGTTTATAGTTTCAAACAAAAAAAACTCCTTTTAATCCACTTATTGTGACCGGCAACTGCAAACCCTACATTGCACGTGGCTCAACCGGCACTTGAGTGGTTTAAAAAAAATAATTGGAATAATTTCAAATTAGTTGTTATATTTTCGGTACGTTTGCGCAAAACGAGTAATTAGCAATTGATACGATTTTTTCTTTGAAAACTTATTGTTGTTTATAAATTTTCGCATAAAACGAAGATTAGTTTTTGGCGTTAAATTGATTAATCTGTTTTGATCTCTCGTAGTCGCCAAACGAATGCCCTATTTCGTTCTAACCAATAAAAATTTCATTGAACTCGCGTTATATTTCATGCGGCGAGATATTGAGATACACTTTTGAGGCGGAAACTGACTACTAGGAAATCTATCGTCTTCAGTAAGATTGTTAGGAAAATAGCAACATTTTTTTTATTCATAATTGATAAACACTCTAACCTCACAGTTAAACATTTGTTTGTTAAACTCTAAAATAATGTTTGTAAATATTTTCTTAATAAATATCTATCTATCATTGTCTGTATCATAATGTAATCTATGAAAATCCAAATCTTTTTAATGAGTAATTAGTACATATTACATGTTTTAGTTGGTAATTTTACCTGTTGCAATGCATAGGCCGGGGCGCCCTGACTGTGCTGTGTTTGGTCGTGACGAAACAGTTTTTTTTTAATTTGGAAACAACTTGGCCGACTTTTGTGTGCATCTTTAAATTAAGTGCACTACTTAATGCAATGTTCTTACATTTAATACAGATACGGAAGAGAATATGCTGACCCATACTTAAGTCACGGAATCGGACCGGTAACGGGATATGGGGTTAGTATGACACTATAATTATTATAGGATTGTATGTCTTATAGCAGCATGTTAATATTTCTTGTGTACCAAATATGTTGTATTTTATTACCTTAAATGTACGTTAGTCTTTTATCTTTATGGTTATAAACTTAATGAACTACAATTAGAGGTAAAGATAAGACATCAATTTTTTAAATAGAATTTTTTCACATTTATATTTAATAATCGTATGCTAGTAGATACGTTTTGTCCCCTGTTTATAGTCCATAATCGATTACATACATAATAACTTATCGATAAATATTTTCTCGTATAAATTCTATTTTTATCTGTACTGAAATTATATAATTATTTAGTAATATATTGACCATTTGTGGACTATTCATAACATAACTGTTGAAAAAAAAAATCCAACATACCGATAATTTATACATCGACACCTACTTGTCAAGATAAATCAAGGCTCATGATGCCATACGTGATACCTGTGACAAGCAGACGGGCCACGCACTACCAAGCTAGCGTGTTGATGTTCTATGTTGCACATGCCTGTGGCTTGTTTGCGAGGAACTCTGTGAAATTGTAGGAAATAAAAACGAAAGTGGATGTTAATTAATGTCTAAGCAAGTATCTAACGAACGCCAAACATACTGTTTCGTGTGCCCGGTCTTGCCAGTTGCTCGCATACTAAGTACTGACGTGTAAGTTACTTGCAAAACCACGATACATGTATTTGTATCGGGGTTTCGCCAGTAACATGCTAGCAGCTCTACTTACGTGTATCTGACACGTTTAATACGAGTTACAGGTGTGTGTATCACAGGCTTGATCACGTTCGCTCTGAATCCAGTAAATATTTTAGAAACACTGAAATTCGACACATTTATTTCATTTTGAAAATGTCTCACATTTCCAGACGGCGGTGTACAGGAGCGGTTACAACAGATTCGCGCCATACTAAAGCCAGTGGAACCAAATAAACGTGTACTCGAATATGAAAACAACCTTTGTTTCCTGTATCAGATCATGACAATTGACTCTCTTTGTAAAGGTACAAAAACGATTATTAATAAATATAAGGAATCAGTTATAGTTTTAGTCGATCGCTGTAAAAGTACGCTTGGACTTGCTATAGTTTGTTATTTCTGCAAGGAGCAGTGCCATGTCGACCGACGCTGTCGGCCCGGACTGTCGGTTTTGTTCGTCACAAAAATTTATTATAAACCTCCTAACCGAATGTATCTTATGAATACCAAAGTCATTATAAATTTTTTTCTAACAGTAATAGCTTAAGTTCGACTAATATTGTAAATTTTAATTCGTGTAACGTGTAAAAGGGCGTGAGCGTGCAGCTAAACGTGTAAATGTGTCGTATTTAGGTACCTTTACATATTGGATTGCTATTTTATTATCAACTGTCAAATAGATTATAAATAAACTGCGTAACGCCAGCGTCGTAGCGCGCGGCACAGTTTTAGTCTAGGTATTATATTTACAATACGGATGTTGACAATAGACTTCATTTATATACGAAATATTTAGTGAGCTTTACAGTTGCATATCATGGTGGTGATAGTGAAGTAAAATAACGGCTCGTCACTGACCGGCTTACGGTATCAAAAGTTTTATTTTTGTAGAAATGAAATACAGAAAACTTTCATTTGGAGTGCAACTAAACTTGTTCTTTGTAGCTTTCACGCGTGGTGCATGTGAAACGGTGCCATTTTACCCGATCGTCGAATCGGTAAATATTCGCTTTTAGTTTACCTTTAGGAATTCTTTTTAATATTTCATATAAGGTACTTTCTATTACAATTTTTAACATGTTTCAGTGCAAAATTATAAGTAAACAATTTTAAAGTACATTTCGATGGTGTGTCAACACGGCGTCGCGGTCTGACCCCCTATATATAAGGAGCAAATAATTAAACGATGAAACGTGCTTTGTAAATTTTGCCATTTGCTAGTATTTATACAAGTTTCGTTTATTGTTGATATAATATATAAATATCATCATCTCCTGTAAATTAAAACGCTAGTTACGACATCGTCAGTAATGAACCGAGAGTAGGCTTAACGCTTTAGATGTAGACGCACTCTACTCGAGTCTATGAAAAGAAGTGAACTCCAGAGAGTTCTGACATATCAATGAGATTTCGTAAATTATGTTTTAACACATAAATTTGTTTGTGGTTCAAAAGGTTTACGGTGTTATTTTAGTGAGTTCGGATTATACTAGTTGGTTTTAATCGATCAAACACGCATACGGGTCCAACCCTCTAGACGACGTAACGTAATCGTAGAGCTAAAGTTTTTCATTAGAAGTTATTAAAAAATAAAACGGTAGTGATATTAATATCTATGAATTCGCTCAACATATTATACCAAAGCACAAAAACCCATCGATTGTTAAAAATTTTTAACTTTATCATGTCACACAGTCCCCTCTTCGTATAGATTACGAAGTCTTTCATCGAGAAACACTTTCAAAAATCTATCATTAAATGAACAAACAACGGCGATTGGATAGCTTAAAAGTCGTCCAACTTTAAGTTAGAGCTTCGTCCGTCATTTATTGAACTAACCGGGGGCTAATTCTCGGCACTTGTACAGAATGAAACCACCTTCCCTGCAGATGCAATGAAAAATATGTAAATACAATAAAAAATACATAAATATATACATATATATACAGTTTTCTAAAATGTAATATGTGCTATTTGTACCAAACAGTGCTACCAGCACAAAGATTACATCTCTGACGTCACGCACACAAGTGTCTAGAACTAACCGTCGGATAGCAAAAAGAAAGAACAATGCATTGTTGACATATCTACTTGCCGTCTAGGATATATGATCGTAATATGTAATTTTTTGTAGTAGTGTGATGTTAAAATAGATCTGATAATAGTCGGTTTGTTGAATATTGGCTTGTTGACATTGTTATCAAAATTCCTCCTGCTCAAACGTGCCGCGAGCGCCGCACCCGCCCGAGCGGCAGACGGCAGCGGCGGCGACGCCCGAGCTGTAAAATGTTCTAGATCTCCATAGAATACGTTCGAGAGAGTCTGACAACCATGTTCCAGCTCCTTGTGGATATAATGATGTCTACATAGCTTTAATAGACTAAAACTTAGTAGGTATCGTAGCGTCCCCCGTCGGAGTGGCGTCCCGGTGGCCGGCCCATGACATTTGAAGCATTTTGTTCTGATGAAGTTCTAGTCTAATCATGCACAAATACTACTAATAATTTTGTCGAGGTGCTCCACGTGTCGCGTGGTGTCATGTGATGACGGAACGTTTCGTTTCATTCTCATTTAAACTTTTGTAATAATTGATTTTTGTAAGCTATTATTTTTACTAAGTCGTGTCATATTAATTTGGCGACTGCCTAAAGTTAGACGCTGTAGTTCTCTAAAATTATTGCCACTGGCTTTGTACAATTTATATTTATGGACACTGAATATGTACGTTGCAGCTTTGTTTGTATCGATCAATTTTTTTGTGCTTTATTGCTAAATACTCATGCGTGAATAAATTTAATTTATACTTTAGGTTTTTATGTAGTTTTAATTATAAAAAATAAACAAATATCGTTTGTAAGTAATACAATGCAGAATCAATCAATAAGTACAGGAGGAAAGTACATGGTATTTTTATGTTACGATGGATGCATTTTGTTTATTCTATTCAAAACGGTCCTACACATGAGTTCAGTTTATAATATGACGCCATCCAAGGGATTCTGTTTGTCTATTGAGTGATGTAGGTCCCGTTTGATATAAACTGAATGTAACATCATTATAATGAAATGAATATTATGATTTTTCATTTTATTTCGATCACATTGTGGCGATCATAATACGGTATAGATGTTGAATAATATTTTTGTATGATCAGCTTATCTTTAAGTAACGAATATACAGACATGATCTTAAACAAATTGTTGTAATTATAATCGAGGAAATCTGAATTTAATTGACATATCTGAAAACATGGTTAGTGTACGTCGATGTTAAGATTTTCAAAAATGAATCACAAAACAATGTATAATAAATAATATAATCATATAGTTAGATATATGTATTTTGTAACTCGACCTGTTCCCGAGTTTTCAAAAAAAAAATGTTGAATTAATCGTTTGTATACTTAGAATACGTACGGATTTCATTTAAACGTGCTAGATTCAAGTATGAAGCACTCATTTGCGATGAAAGCGTGCGGCTTCACAGATATCAATAGATAACAAATATTAGATCGATTCCGTAGGTAACGGCCGGCGTGTTACCTAGCGACCGCTTCGCTTTCGTCCACGAGAGATACTGATAATTTTTAACTTCAAAGTTATATCGTTATAGGCAGTTATTAAGTATCACTTGTTCGTCAATTGCACCAGTCGTCGGCGTTGTTCAGTTTTAGTGCGGCGAAGCGTACGGCCGGCGCGACCTAGCGCAAGATTGAAATCACACACGGTGAATGACACTGCATTTCGCGCTGTCCAGCTAAAATAGACATGTGATTTGCGGTCGTGTAAGTGCGGCGTTCGATTATAAGTATAACACGAATGTACGATCATGTGTGGCGCACGATTAACCTAAAGACGTGTGTGTATTTATAAATCTGTGTCTATTTTAAAATGTAAGAAAATGACGCCGCAAAGCGGATTAAAAACTTGTATGCGAATATGAATACCGTGTGTAATTCTCTCGTTTTAGCTGTGTGTGATTTTAACAATTTTGTATAAACTTAAAGGGATAATGATGATAATGAATTGTTTGCTGTAAATCCAGCTGGGTAGTGGACAACGGCGGGCCGCGCGCGCCCACGCCTGTGCTCAATCCGCGTGTCGGGGTGTGTCGTTCGTGTGTGTTGTAAATTGGACACTTGATGTTATAAAAACTATTAGACTACCCACAATAGAATTGTTACATAATAAATGTCTTCCGTTACGCACGAATATTTATTACCCGCATAGACTTGAGCGCACATTTTAATGTTGCACTTGTACGGAGGTATGATTTTAAAGGTACGGATCTGAGAGTACTTCCAAGTCTTCTAAACGTTTGTAATAAACCTATTATAGTTTCGTGTTGCGATTATCTTAGCAGTGCTGTTCTCCACTACTCTGTACATATAATCTGATTTTTTTTAATATTGTAAAAAGTGAATTATTTGAAGCCTTTGGCATTGTGTACTCATTTTGCGTTAAATAAATAATAGTACGAAATATTTGTGTTTTATTCCATATTTGAAAGAACCTCCAATTACTAATATTTCATTAAGCAAAAATGGTATAAAAATGGTTTAAATAATTAAGTCTGTGAGTATGAAATTACAATTTCAAACATTTGCATTACATTAAGGGTAAACGAGCCATTTAGGACCTCATATTATTTTTTGCATATTGCTTACAACAAATAGAATTAAAAAGAAACGTTCACCATCTTTATGTTTATCAAGTTCATGGTGGCAACACCGTGTTGGTGTAATAAACACTACTCGTCGGGTTACATATATCAATTTTACACATCGATCTAAATCGTTATAACAGTAATAATTAAATAGCCAGAAAGTAGTTCGGTTCAATCATGGATCGCTCAAGTTGTTGGCGTTAAACTTGTTCAAAAAACGGTTAGGGGTCTGGGAGGATTCACGGGATGCAGTTCCATGCGATGTTCGAAACATTGTAAATCACATAGCTGTTCGAGACCTCATTATAAAGTCATTCGGACTTTATAATGAGGTAAAGTCATTGTTTGGATGCGCAGTACGCATGGGTCACCACGGTGATCAATCCTTGGTCCGTTACTGCTTTCAGTTTATTTTCGCATTACCCGACCTTGTCGAGAATATTCATGAGATGATAACTCATTGCTATTCAAACTCAAAAGCCAAGTCACCTATAACGATGTGAACATTGCTGTCGCCAAACCTGAGAAATGGACTTCTGTAAATAATTTATTACTTAACAGGGAGAAAATAAACTGCAAAAATTGCAATTCTGTATGTAAAATATGAACATATCATTATTTTAATACGAAACGAGGTATTAAAATTTGTTGATACTGTTGTAATCTTGGGAATTATTCCAGTTGATAGGACTTAATGGGATTGTCGTATTAATAAGTCAGAGGAAACATTTGGATTGCTGCCTACACCTAAATATTAACCAAATTTTTATTCTTAAAAAATAAAAAATTGGTAAATATTCATAGACTTTTTGTGCTGAAGGAGGAGAGAAGGAGGCTTTTCGTTTTAAAAAAAATGGAATTTTAACTCTTTGACATTTCAACATATGTACTATAACTTGTACATGTGGAGACATTTAAAAAATGTTTGAACACGATACAAATGATATTAATCGACACAAATTGAACACTAGAAATAAAAATAAACTGTGCTTAGGTATTTAGTACATGTTACTGAATTACATAAAGTCATGAATTCAGTTAGGATGCTTTCTGGGTACATATTTATAAGATCTCTGGAAATATACAATACTAGCTTTTGCCCGCGGCTCTGCCCTTGTAAACATAAAATTATGAATAATTTTTTTTGGATTGAATTTGCGTAAAACTCGTGCTCATGATTCTCTCTCTAAAAGAGTAACTTAAAAGTTATAAGCAATTTCGTCTCCTATAACTATAAAAATAAGTAGGCAAGTCGACTGTCACTATTAAACTAGTATAACCTAAAGTGCATCAGCAAAAGAGCGTATCTTCATGGCACTTACGTCATTTTGTTGAGACGCGCAGTTTTTCGCCAATAATGCAAAATTAGTATATCCGACCATGTTCAAAATAATTGTCATTGAAAGTAGTTATTAAACGTTACGTTCTTTATTTTTTTTCATAGATTTTGAACATACGGTTTAGAAAATAAAAGGGGGGGGAGGCAATTTCTGCAAATTTCGGAATAATTATTTCTGAAATTGTTCACTTAATCAGAAAATTGCTTAGAAATTGAAACGCATTTTTAAAACAACTATCGAAATATGTGCCATTCGTTTGCTGATAAAAAATTTTCTCAACTTCTATTACATGTATGAGGTGTCCCCACTAGAAATATTTATTTTTGTTATTTAACCACCAAACTAGTAGCGCCTCATATAAGACACCTACACTATAAATTTCATCTTACAGTTTTTGAATAACATGTCTATTATATATGGACGGACGGACATGACAAAATTACAAGGGTTCCGTTTTGGCCATTTTAAATCGGAACTCTAAAAAGGGTATTGTACAATTTCGGAATATTTAGAGGACCAATACACGAGGACATAGTCATAGTCAACTTGTTTTTTCAGTTTCTTTCTTTCTGTAATAATTTTATATCTGACTGGCTCACGCTCGTGTGACCGTACATAGCACTTTTTGCCGATACCTATCCTGTTCTCGATTTCGGTTCGCTCTTAATTCCAATCGCGGTCCTACTCTAAATTCCGACCCCGGTCACGCTTTCTAATACTGGTTCCGCTGTCGACTTGAACCGCATCCAGCTTTAGTTTGCGATCCCTATTTCGGTCTCTCCAATATCCTGTATTGGTTTGCGATATCAGTCTCGTTCTCTATTACGATCTTAATGGATTCCGATCGTTAACCCGTCCTCAAATCCGATCTAAGTTCGCCTTTAGATTTGTTATCTATATAAATAAAACTACTCGTAAGTTGTGTTAGTTACACCATTTAGATCCCAAGAACGGCTGCAAAGACTTTTATGATATTTGATTTGTAGGATTTGTTTCAATCAGAATAACTATTTAAAAAAAAAGAGTGTGTGGAGTCCTTACGCGCGAAAGAAGTGAAATTTCGTAATGTGAAAATGAAAATAGGAAGGGGTAGAAATTGATTTTTAGTAAACTCATATTGTTTCTTTAAGACAAACTTTATTAACATTGCTTACAATTCACAGTTGATAGCATCTTTTAATTATCATTTTCGAGTAGAGAAATATCCAAATCTATAACATTTACAGTGGGATTATGATAACTAAAGTAAGATACGAAATGATTAAATAACCACGCGCATGTGCTTGGGATCTACCGACTTACTCTCTTTCTCTCTCCTACTTTCTACTTTTGTGTATCTTTCTTTCTCTTTCCCTCTTGCGTTGTAATATTGGACGCTACTCGTTGCTAACGCTCGCGCTGGCCTGTAACAGGTATACGTGCATGCGTTCGAGTGCCATGCATTCACTCTCGCTCTGTCTCTTTCTATTCCCCTTCCCAGGAGCATTGAACGTTTAATGCAACAGTGCTTTCATACCCCCTCCATGGTAAGGTTAAACGTTTAACGCAACCTTGTTAGAAGTCACATTAAAAGTTTCACTTCAATAAATTTAAAAAACCCCCAATGCAAAAGAAAGCGAACATTTAAAAAGTCAAAAATAATACCTTACGTTGAACTATCAAATTCGTTTGAGTAACACCTATAAGTATCTATATATATTAATTAAGTATAGAAATTGATGGATGGTACGATAAAGTTTGCTCGTTGAAATGGCGCTATAATGTCGTTGCTTAAGTAAGTCAGGCTCTTTACTTGCTTCGATACGATCAAATTTTTGTAGCAAATCTAGGTACCTACATTGGGTGTTAGGTAAATTGTTAAGTCTAGAAGCGCTATAAGTTTGCAATGTCCCTAATTTTTTTAGCTATTTAGTTATTGCTTTAAACTAAGCAGTACCCCGTCACGACATCGTAACACCATTTCAACGAGCAGACCTTATCGTACCATCCATTAATATCTATAATTAATATATATAGATACTTAAAGGTGTTACTAAACCGAACTTGATAGCTCAACATAAAGTATTATTTTTGACTTTTTAAATGTTCGCTTTTTTGCGTTGGGGAATTTTCACATTTTTAATTTAAATTTTATTTTAAAATTTTTGTTGATTTGTGTAAATCCTACCTTGCATACCAAATTTCACCTTTCTAGGATTGCGGAAAATTCCCTAGTAGAATACACTGATCTACAGCCCCTCTAGGGAGGCTAGGGGGGTGAAGGTACAAATTTTTTAATTTTTCTATCGTTTGTGTGTAAATCCTAGCCTTCATACCAAATTTGTTTCAAGTTTTAAGTATGTTTGCAAGTAAACTAAATGCCCATTTTGCGTCTAAGATTCCTACCGCAACTAACAAAAGAGTTAATAAGTTTAAAATGGCTGAACCGATTTGAATGAAACATATCTAAAAACCATCGCTACAAAACTTGCTTTCAAATAAAATAAAAACCGCATCCAAATCATTTCACCCCTTTCAGAGCTACGGTGCAACAGACAGACACACACAGAGCGGTAAAACTTATAACACCCCACTTTTTTCATCAGGGGTTAAAAATATATCAAAATACAAAAGAAAATATGGAGAAAATTCGTTTTCTTACACATTTTTCGTATGCAACGCCATCCCTGATGACATAACAAGAACTTAAAGTCTCTAGCTTCTATGGTTTAAATTGTTTATAGATGGTTAAAGGCTATTCAAAATATAAAAAATGTAAAAGTATATTTAAATGGATGTTTGTCATACGCTACGGCTGGATAGATTATAATTGGTATTTTGACCATTCGACACGAAATTGTGTTTGGAGATCGTTGTAGACTATTCATAATATAAAAAATGTAAAAGTATGTTTGGATGGATGTTTGTCATACACTGATGGCTGGACAGATTGTAATTGGTATTTTGACCATTCGACACGAAATTGTGTTTGGAGATCGTTGTAGACTATTCATAATATAAAAAATGTAAAAGTATGTTTGGATGGATGTTTGTCATACACTGATGGCTGGACAGATTGTAATTGGTATTTTGACCATTCGACACGAAATTGTGTTTGGAGATCGTTGTAGACTATTCATAATATAAAAAATGTAAAAGTATGTTTGGATGGATGTTTGTCATACACTGATGGCTGGATAGATTATAATTGGTATTTTGACCATTCGACACGAAATTGTGTTTGGAGATCGTTGTAGACTATTCATAATATAAAAAATGTAAAAGTATGTTTGGATGGATGTTTGTCATACACTGATGGCTGGACAGATTGTAATTGGTATTTTGACCATTCGACACGAAATTGTGTTTGGAGATCGTTGTAGACTATTCATAATATAAAAACCTTAAAGTATGTTTGAATGGATGTTTGTCATACGCTGACGGCTGGACAGATTGTAATTGGTATTTTGACCATTCTACACGAAATCGTGTTTGGAAATCGTTGTAGACTATTCATAATATAAAAAATATAAAAGTATGTTTGAATGGATGTTTGTCATTCGCTGATGGCTGGACAAATTAGTAGATTATGTTCCCAAATAGGATATAATAATAACATAATAAGATTATATTATATTACATAAGAAGATTACCTTTTATGTTAAGAAATATAAAAATAACAGTAAAATTGGTAATCTGTTATTACTAACAACTATAGCCAAGATGAACCAATATTGGCATCAAAACCGCTATTGGAACAATGGGACCGAGATCGGACCTGACAATGGAACCAGAATTGACATCAATAACAGGATCGTGATCGAGAGCAGAATTGACAACGACAACGACTAATATTAAATAAAGGGATTTATTCTATGCACACGCTATTGAAACCACGGGCATATCTGAATCATAAAAATGAATTCTTGCTAAATATTAGTTTACGCTCAGTGATATATATATATATATATATATATATATATATATATATATATATATATATATATATATATAATGAAAATTGTTTTGTTTGTAATGCAATCACGTAAAAATTACTGAATGTGTCTGGATAGGACTTTTACCGCTCGATGCGTAATCAATTATAGATGATTTTAAGAATCTGATGATATTATATTTGTTTAGATGTCCTTTGCTGTATAAATAGTAATTTGTTATCACTATCAGTAATGCCCAAGGAAACATCGAAATCGATATCGAGACCTGTATTGGAATCAAAAGCAGGACGGGGACCGGATCTGGCTGTGGAATCAGAATTGACATGGAGAATAAGAATTAACAGAAAAATCGGCTGACGTAGAAAATTAATTGAATGTATTATTCTTATATATATCTATAGCTCTTAAAATGTGGAAATAATCTGACTTCAAAAATAATGTTCACTGCCATTTCTCCCCTTTAAGGGTTGAATTTCCAAAAACACTAAAACAATTATTTCTTTTTATTTGTAAAATGTCAAATACCGTATTTAATGACCCTAACGTAAAAACTAATAGTTTTGCTATAAAACTTTTAACCTTATATAACCGATTTTATCGTTTTATTTAATTAAAAGTATAACACATTTTATGTCTCTTAGGATGAAATTTTCAAAAATACTGCATTTATCTATTTCGTTTACCTGAAAATAAGACCGCAAATTCTAATTTATATGATTCTAACCGAGGAATTAAAGTTACTCCCGTTTAGGGTTTCATCTTCTTTCAAGGGCGAATTCAGGGAGGAGTCAAACCTCCTGATTCGAAGTCTGGATCCGCACTTGTCCTCTTTTCGACCTTTTAGAGGTGGAATTTCCAAACAGTCCTTAGTGGTTGCTTATTATAAAAGTGAGCCTAGTGTAAGATTTCAAGTTTCTAGTCTTAGCCGCTTCATATATTCCTTAATCAATCAGTTTCTTCTTATATATGGGCAAATTCCCAAATTGAGGGGTGAATTCTTAAAATATAATAACGTATTTCAAATGTTACATTTGAATTAAATATGAAAACAATTTCAATTTGGCTCGCTAAAACCATATAATTGGGTACTTCCCATATCAATCGGCTCTTTTATACATGTGTGAAACCAAACTCGCTTTGCTGACCTCAACATACGCGATTGAGTTAGTTCTTTGATTATTAATCGAGATAAGATTCCGCGTCGAACTGATAATTATATGAAATAAATAGTCATTCGTTAGCAAGAAATTAAACATTCGAAACAGCTAGATTATCTACAGAATGTGATAAGTGCCGCTCGCACGCGTCAGCCACAATCGAGCAGTACCTTTCCAGCGTTCAAGTTGACACGCCACGTTTTCCGTTTAGCCTAAGCGACGGGTAACGGTGAATGCAATTGATGCACCATGGTCCTCTGCCCACCGTTCCGGTGGTCCTCCAAAGGAGGGTACAAACTCGACGCCGACCGCTCTCCGCCAAGGAAGCAGACTATAAGTGTAAGTTTCGTGATGATTTTGCAATTTCAATTATAGCGCATTTATTCTTATAAATGAATTGTCTTTGTTTTGTTTCTTTAATATAGTTAAGTGAAGGAAAATAACCTTTTGCTGCTAATTAAACTTATTATTTCACTTATTGAAAAAAAAATAAAAAATATATATATATATATATATATATATATATATATAGTGTGTGGGTGTGTGTGCGCGCGTTTGTGTGTGTGTGTGTTTGTGTTTGTGCATGTTTGTGTGTGTATATATGTGTAAATTTTTCTTTTTAAAATGTTCATATTTTACAGAACTCTTATAATGAAAGTCAAGGATTCGCTCTATTAATCTGTTGTACACGTAATCTAAATTATAACAAGCGTGGTTATGCGAGGTTTTTCATTGAAATTGACATTGAAAAAGGGATCCTCGCTACTGTTCAGTGTTTACGAGGCATAAACGTGATCCTCGTTTATCGACGCAAAAGTGGTGTCTAATATTTATCATCAATGATAAATATTCTGATGAATTGTCAAAAATCAATTTAAATGAATATGCAACTGATTTTTTCAAACATTTTTTTTTGAGTCAGAATTTTTTTCGCAAAACTTTTAAAATATTTTAATGCTGAAAATGTTTCTCCAAGGTTACTAGATAAAAAACGTAATGAGTTCTGGTCACATTTTTACAAAAGAATTCATTTAAGTGTATGTAATACTTGTGTTACATTTGATAACGATATTCTTTTAACGATAACGAATAAAAAATTATCTGCATTATACACATCATACATGGGAAACCTAAACGTTACAATCGAGTATGGCTTCTTTATTTTTCTTCCAATAAATCCTCGCGTTTTAGCTAATTAGTTCCCAGAAAATAATCATTTGACTGACGTTGGCGTTAGTCAATAATTAAGTTTTA
Organism: Eumeta japonica; assembly: GCA_005406025.1. Taxonomy (NCBI): domain Eukaryota; kingdom Metazoa; phylum Arthropoda; class Insecta; order Lepidoptera; family Psychidae; genus Eumeta; species Eumeta japonica. The sequence continues at coordinate 85,540 of BGZK01001847.1, forward strand.
TAATAATGCTCACTTTGAACATTACCGACGTTCATTCGCTGCAAAATCGTTTACGTAATTCTTAAGCATTGTTACGCACGCTATGGCGTCCGATTAACAGGAAAATCGTTCGTTCCTCTATATAATTTATTTGATTAACAAATAGTTTCCTTTTTTTAATCAGTTCGGTGCGCGCAGTCCGTTTTGGATGTACATTAAGAAAGTGAATAAATAAAAACGGAGGTGTCTGTCGTGATTTGTAAAATATTTTCCTTATGAAAATGATAGCTGTCTGCCAGGTAAGTGGCAATGACGAGACACGATCGCTTTTAGACAGAAAATAAAAGGCAATGTCATGGCTATGATAATTTAGTAATTAGTTCTTTTAAAACTTTGATCTCTGTATCATATTAAAGGTACGTTTACATGAATATTATAATACACATAGTATCGTAATAACAGCTTGACATTGGTAGCCGTAGTTCGAGTGTCGATATTCGCTATCACGACCGCAAATCGTAAATTGGATTAAGTGCAAAAACGATATGCTAAAAAGTTCTGCGTACAATCTTGTATTAAGATTTCTTATGAATGCATGTTGATAAAACGACGTTTTTTTTTTATAAACAGCGCATTATATTTCTCCGTTTCCATCTCCAGGTTTAGCCGTCGTAGTTTCAATATTATTATCCATAGGAAGGAAGGCACACATAATTACCAGCTTATCTAACACAAAATTGTGATTGCTATGTATAGATTGCTGCTGTTAGTGCGATAAAAGTGAAACATGCCAGATTTATAATTTTATAATCGATACAGCATTGATTAGGTGTTCATTGATAGATTATTAGAATGTAGTTCTGAAATTATTACACCGATTTTTTTTCTCTAACTAAAAAAGTTATCGTCTCTGTTATGGAGTTTAGAAAATCAAAAAGTAACCAAACTAGCCCGTTTATTATTATTTTGTTTTTCAACACGTCACTGCATGCGATGGAAACGCCCAGAAAAACATTTTGCCCACTCGCATTTAGGGGTCGCCTCGACGACCTTTTTCATGTGCAGCCATTGCTTCCTCGGCATCCGTAAACGAGTTTTCTCAAGTTTTTCTTTTATTTTAAGAAATAAATAAAAATTGCCAGGCGCGAGGTTGGTACTATAAGGCGGGTGAGCCAGCATTTCTATACCTAACGTCCCCAAATAGTTAGTTGTTTGTCTGGCGATATATAGTCAGGCGTTGTCATATCGGAGGGAAATCCTACTACGAGGTTGTTTCTTCCGAAGTTTTTCCAAAATAGAATGCAAAAAAAAAATGTTACTGTGCCAGTCAGCAGTGACTGTTTTCTTATTTTCTATAACAATTGTTGCATAATGATTTGTCATTCCAAAAAAAGAGGCCGCCATCTTTTCCGACGCTTTGACCTCGTTTTACTTTAGTCGGGAATTTCTCGAAAGGAAACACCCACTTAGTAACCTGTAACTATGTCGTTTACAGCATTTGATTCACCACCGGCAAATCTTTGCATCACTTCACGGCACCAATTAACACGGCGGAGTTTTTGAGCATCGATCAAATTATAAGATATCCACCGAGTGCAAAGTTTACTGACTGTTAAATATTCATGAATAATATTTTGTGCACTTGACTCATACCGATACCTAAGCTTGTACAAATCTTAGGTATCTCTTTTATCGGTGTCTATTATGAGCCGCACGGCACTAATGTTGTCTTTGGTCGACGCCGTAGAAGGACGTCTCTAACGCGGATCGTGAGCCAGATTAGTGCGACAGTGTTTGAACTCATTAAACCAGTTATAAACAGTAGCAAAGGATGGAGCTTCGTCACGAAAGGCCAGCGGAAGTCCTTTATAACTTTTTTGTTGGCACAAATAACTACGAAAGTCAAGAAGAGAATATTACAATTATTTTCTCACGTTAAATTCATATTGACGTTAAACATACAATTTCCGTTTTGCCGCCAATTTCTAAAAACAAGAGACAGATAAATACATAATAGGTATAGTTCCTTTATTTTATGTTGAACATGTTTTTTTAGAGTTCAGAGCCAAAAACGGAACGGAAAAGTTTTGTCGCATCCGTCCGTCCGTATGTCATAGGCATTTTATTCAAAAACCTCAAGATTTATATTAATAAAATTTACAGTGTAAGATCCGCTACTCAGTTTAATAGTTTAATAACAATAAATTAATATTTCTAGGGAAGGCACTCCGTACATGTAATAGAAGCTGAAAAAAAAATTTTTCAGCAAATATCAACGTGTGGTATATATTCCGACAGTTTTTTAAAATAATTTTAAGGTTTCTAAGCATTTTTCTGATTACGTGAAGAATTCCGGAAATAATCGCTTCGAAATTTGCGGAAATGGTGTCCTCCAATTTATTTTCTAAACCATAAGTCTAAAATATGAAAAAATAATGAAGCTTAATAAATACTTTCAACAAATGTATTTTAAACGTAATCGCTTATACCGTTTTTAAGTTATTGCTGAAAAACTGCACTTCTCTATATAAGGACGTAAGTGCCATAAAAATGCTCTCTTTTGCTGATGCACTTTAGTTTATACTAGTTTAATATTAGTAATAGTCGACATACCTAACTGTATTCTAATCATAGGCGACTAAAGTGCTTATAACTATTGTTCGTGGGAAACATGGAAAAAGTATAACAACGTACCTACTTTTTTCATCTGTATTGCATTTCTTTGTTATAATGGCTTCGGAGGCATATATTGAACAGGGTCCGACATACTTTTGGCTAGTTTTTTTTTTACACTTTCTAAGGGTCCAAATTCTAAAAATTTTGGCTGTTATCTACAGTACATCGCATGAAACTTTGCCGCTGTTAAGTTCGTCATGAAAGCGTCGCAATGGCGTAAAATAGGAACGCGGCGAAGACGAAGGAAAGTTCGAGAAGCACTGTACCTATGAAGAATACTATTCGTAGGCAATCGAAAGCGGCAAAGTTTCGTTTGTTTTAGTGTACTTGTCGTTTCTTATAGATCCGTATCGTAATAATTGAATTGGAAAAGCACATGGTGATGTATATATGAAATTCTTCTATAACTATATTCATGCATGTGCTTTTCAACTTTAATCCTAAGGCTATAAACTCAATGTTAAACTGGAATTGTGACATAGACGCTAAATAATCTATTTATCTTAATATTATGAACTTAATATTATATAATAAAATATTTTAGTATGGTTAGATATCAAACTGCAAAACCTACAAAAATTTTAAAGTATATCCGTTATTTGTCTATTGAATTGGGTAGTTCACTGATACCAAAATTATATATATATGAAAGCCGACATATGATAACAAAACTGAAATGAAATTTAAAATCGGATAAAAAAAAAACAAATTGTATGTCATCAAAATCCTTCGCAATATCTTTGTTTTATTACAGAGTTTATTATAGATATATATATTTTTTTAAGTGTGCAAATACGCTCTAACAATTTCTGTGGAAATTATACTATAACAATGCATTTCTTTTTTAGTTTATCTATAGACGTGTTGCACCAAACGTAAAAACGTAATTCGTAAAACTAATCCGTAAAATTTCACAATGTGTGCACAATCTGTCAAATCTTAAGGATTACGTGTACCAATTGTGCTTTTACTTTTGGTACAACCGCCCGTATATAGATGAAAAAACGCAACTAAACATTTTTTCCTTACACTGCTTTATACCTCCATCTCGCATAATTTCGCAGTACTCACATCGTTGCTATGTTATTAAATGCAGTACAGATGTACCATGTAAGTAGGCTAAAAATAAATAACTACATGACATAAATTGAAGAGATGGCACTACGTGACATTTTTAACGCGAGCACAGGTAGCAAGTAAATTGTGCATGTTATGTAAAGTGTGTATATATTATATATCTAAATATTTATTGTTGAAAAGGAATATAAGCAACTTTTCCTGTTTGGAAATTATATACCTATTCCCAAGGCAAATACGAAGGATTCTGAGAAAAGCTCGGTTGCACTGTATGTCATGTGGCTCCGTGAAACCTAACGTCATAAATTACTCATGTCCTCACTCCAATATTAACAGTTTTAAACTTTTATTCCTTGATTATTCTAATATTATCCAAAAAGTGGTGTCATTGTATTTTTTCGTAAATGAAAAAAAAAATAATTACAGTAATAAAAAAAAATGCTTTCTTTTTCGTATAATTTGCCCACTGGGTTAATAAAAAGCGATATATGTTATAATTTGCGCTGTGGGAATACATTTCGTTAAGAATGTTATTGTATAAAACTATAAATTTACGACTAATTCGTATATTTTAAACGGACTTAGTTAACAACTAATAAAATACACATAATTTGAGGTTTGTTTAAATTTTGATTTGTTTTGATTTGAGGTTTGATTTGTTTAAAATTTTTTCTTGATATTTAAAAGAAACGGATTCAAAGAAAACGAAATAGTTCTAATATCGTTTAATGTTTCATACGAAAAACATAAATATTTTTGTAATCACTATTCACATTTAATATTTTATGAACACAACACTATTATTTTTTTTTTAATAATTTTAAGAGAATCTATTTGTATAGGTACCTAACCATGGCAAAACTTGTATACAAGTTGCTTGACTGTCATAGTCAACCAATTTTTGTCAAATTTGCAAACCAGTTGAAACTAATTTAGCTATGAAATAATTAATACCTTTAAATGAATAAATAAAGTGACTTATGCGAAATTCAAGATTTTAAATGTGTCACCTTCACGACATAAAAGCAGAATCCATCATGCAAAAAAGTGGCTAGGTTCTCCATTTGTATAGTTTTTTAGGGACAGTACTTAAATAAAAAAGAACCCTAATAAGATCGGTCATCCATGTGTTTGTCACGGGCATCAAATCGAGAATCCGTTAGACACTCAGACTTCAAATTTCGTTGTACAACATTTTGATCCACAAATAATGATTTTAGAAAAATAATCAAGGACAAAGTGCAGGAATCAAAATCTAAAACTGATTTTTAAGGTTTCGAGCCAAAATGTCAAAAACGGAGCCTTCATAATCTCGTCATTTCCGTCCGTCCGTCCGTAAGTTACAGGCATTTTATTCAAAAACTACAAGTCGCATATTGAAGAAATTTATAGTGTAGGTGTCTTCTATAAACCGCTACTTAATTTGATGATTAAATAACAAAAATAAATATTTTCAGGGAGCTGCACACCCTGAAACACAAGCTGAAAAAATGTTTTTTCAGCAAACGTCCACGAGTGATACATATTTCGACAGCTCTTTTAAATCACCTTAAGGGTTCTGAGCAATTTTTCTGATTACGTGACTAATTTCGGAAATAATCGCTCCGATATTACCAAAAATTGCGTCCCCTTCCCGATTTTCTAAACCGAATGGCCAAAAAATATGAAAAAAATAACGAAGGTAACGCTTAATAAATACTTTCAATAAAAATTGTTTGAACATGGTCAGACATACTGGTTTTGAGTTATTGCCGTAAAACTGCGCTTCGTAAAAAAGAACGTAAATGCCATGCAGATACGCTCTTTTGTTGATGCATTTTGGTTTACACTAGTTCAGTAAACTAAATTGGTTTAATAAATTAAAGACATACCTAATTGTTTTTCTAGTTATAGGAGACTAAAGCGCTTATAACTATTCTGTGCGGGAAACATGGAAAAGGTGTAACAACGTACATTTTTGCATCTGTAGTGCATTTCTTTGTAATAATGGCTTCGGAACCCTGTAATGAGCATGATTGAACATGCTCTTGGCCAGTTTTTTTTATATATATAAATAGATCGTGCCGGATAGCTTAATACGAAAAATTAATGAGCAATTTGCTTACTTTTCGAGAAATATTTGAAGATGTTCACAATTTGACCATTCCATAATTATCGTTATAGATGCATTATATATCCACATTTTTTTTCTTAGAAATTACAAAATTTAATAAATTACGCGTTTTCCTATAGATAGTATAATAAGTAATTTGTCTATATATAATCTAATATAATATAAAGATATTATTATATATTTATAGTTTGATACATAACATTATTGTCTATAATATCCTATTGTGTAACAATACATACATTTTAACTTCACATGGTCATTACTAGATGGCGTCACTACTACAACTAATCGCTCTATGATTGTGTTTCTCAAAATTATCATTAGGGGTTATTTAGTTTTTTTTATTCTGTTACTAATGGCAGAATACAGTATTCAGCAAAAAAACATGTAAATAAGATCTCTTGATACGGAATCTTCAGTGTGTGAGCCCAACGCGCACTTGGCCGGTTTTTTTTTCTCTACGTGTAATCGACGAATAGCCTCGTTAGAATATATGAACTAAATAGTACATGAACTCTAAAATATTCATAACATTTTTATTTTGTACCGACTCTATAAATATTTGCTTTGTATCAGGAGTTTTTTTTCGGCTACAAAATTAATGGAATAGATCTGTTCAATAGTAAAATTTTGAGACCAAATAAGATTCTATTAATGCACATTTTAAAAATAGGTAGGTGGATTCGGAAGGTCATCTAGTAGATACGAACACTTATAATTAATTCTATTGGGTTGTCTGACCCTTCTATATCCATTGATTAAAATCAAAGGAAAATACACTTCATATTGCAAAAACAAATCAAATATCAGTCGAAAAACCTTTTAGGATCCTTTCTCACGTAATAAACGTAAATTCGGAAAAAAAATACATATACCTGTTCGTATGTATTCAATGTAATCAAATGAATTATCGTCATAATTCTCGACCTAATATTTGATTGATTAGTATCTATCGTGGAATCTGTTCAAGCGCGAGAGACAAACTTTTGGAATCGCCTTTGCTTTTTCCCATCCAATTTCAATATAAAAACCCTGGAAAATGTCCAAACGTATAACATTTTATTAATATTTCCACTTCAAGCGATATATCTAATGGGTGGTTAAAGAAAGCATTTCTATTAAAACTGAGTGATCAACATTTTTAACAACCTAATTAGTCGAGAGTCATTATATATGCTATACGTGGTGAAAAAAAGTCAAGTAACTTATAGATTAAATTAAAAATATTTTAATTTAATCTAAGTTCTTCGTTTTTAGTTGTTTATAAGTATTATACGTCGCTCCGATATCACACGTGTATAAATAAGTTATTTACGATAATCGTAATATCTTCAACGGTTCACCGTAACAATGTAACGGCGTATTAGTTGATTTTTACAGTTTCCATTGCTGTTAAAACAACGATAACACATCGGCAGACATCGTCAAAACGGAATACATCGATGGTAGAGCTGTAACACAAGAGTTGATAAGAACTGTGATTACAGGTTCTTTCAAAGTCACATTGGTATTCTTATAGTCTTTCTTATATCAATTCTTTTACTTAAGTGATTCTCTTCAATCGATAGACACAAATACACATACCGATTGATAGAATCTCACGAGTAACGCATTAACGGGCTTTTTCCATACCATAAAGTCTGAAAACAACCGCGAATAGTCATCGATTAAGGGAACAAGCAAGTTTTTCCACTACAACCAATAAAAAATCTAGGCCATCGTGCAATAACTGCGGTAAAGCAATAAACCAATAAAACGAAATGGATAACAACCTCGCGTATATCTCTGATATCAGTTATTCCCCGAACGATTAAATATTATCGCTTATTGTTTTTAAAACAAATTCCTCAATAATCCACGATTATGGATGCTACGAATGCATCCGAGAGTAATTCTAAACAATCGTCAGATACCCTTTTGAGAGAAGCGAGGAGACGTTCGTACCCCATCCCGCATGCGCTTGTATATGTTATTTTTATTTACAAATATAAAAATAAATCTATGTTGGGTGTATTGTGTTATGTACCGCTGTGATAATGCGATAATTAGATTAATTTTTCAAGGTAAATACCGCTAACTTCCACGGCCACCCGCAATATTTCATCGAATTTTCGTTGTGCTACTTCCTTTTGGAAGTCAAAGATATTTTCTATATTTAACTTTTATTTAACTAACTATTGGAAGTCTTTGACTGCAATAGAAATACCCTGCGCAATCAGACGGTGCCCTGTACTCTATATGTGGTGGTAGTTCTGTAGACGAATGGAATGATTTAAACGATGGACATTACATGTAGATAAATGCTTTCTGCGATCTCGGAATACGCAGTGACGGAATATAAAAGCTGTAGAATAACAAGCCTAATAGTATAGATATTCTATGCAATATAATTGTTATCCAAAATTGAATACAATATTGTTAAGATATTTCGTATCAGAAAATTTTTCTTTCGGCATTTGACTTTCTTTTCTATAAATTTTCTAAGAACTCTTCGGTGAAGTGGAGTCATAATTTTGCACTTAAGGGAACATACATATACCACGTGATCCATATTTTACAATCCCTTTTTAGCCCCGCCCCCACTCCTCGGTGACCAACCTTACTATATGCCCAAACCCCCCTCCAGTTTTCACGTAGTAATTCATAAATATGATTTTAAATCATTTTTTACTAACAGAAAGTTAATATAATCAAGAAGAAACAAACTTATGTAAAAACATATTGTAACAGGTACTTAGGTTTTACTACCGCCGCGCCCCAAACCTGTGACCATTGGACCATTTTTGAAACTTACTGATTTATTTTAATCTTATTGATTCATTACAAATTCTAGTAAAAACATACGTGAGTCATCAAAGTTATCCCCAAGCACGTATCAAAGATTTTTTATTTAATATAAACACGATAGTGTAATTTTAAAGCTTACCTTTCCTGCGTTAACCCTTCCACCAATTTATGTGAAACTGTATGTATTTGTAGGTTAAGTTGTAGGAAAGAAATGAGGTATATCAAAAGGAATTTCGGGAATCATTTCTATTAATTCAACTGAGTGAGTTGGTCGTCCCGCGTATAGATTAACGGTTCGTATCAATAAAGAACACTTAAGTGCTGCGTTCCATCTTGAGAGTGGAAAGAGCAAGACAGTCATAGTGTATCGCTATGGATAATGATATACGTCTCGCTTGCGCGTTACTTCTTGAGAGAGCGCATCATATGAGTGACGTTTATTAATAGGGTCGAGTCAGTGGAAACCGAGAACGAAATTGGAATCAAGATTGGAAATGGGACGAATCGGAAACGGATCGGCTTAAGATTCGAAATGACATCGAAATAAAACTGTGTATATGTTTAATCTATTTCCGCAAACATAACTTAGATGAAATAAATACTTAGAAACTGATAATAATTGACAAATATTCTATTAACTCTTCTGTAATACATCCCAGAATAGTTTTTCTCGGATATTCTTTATGTACAGATCACATTTTTTTTTCTCTCTACTATTTATTATGTGTGTAATTGTGAACTTAACGCTTGTAAATGTTCCCTAAAGTTAAATCACTCCTTTTCGATCACTTTAATCAAGCTATCAGATTCATAAAATAAATTCAATTCTCATTTTCACATGCAGATACTTCAAGACGATTTTAAACCACCAAAGCCTAACGATGATCATCCGAACGGCCCCTCTCACAGCCGCAAAAACACCGGGCTATCGGTCAGCATCGCCAGCAAGAAGTCCAGCCGCATGAGCTACGAGAGCGCCAAGTCTAGCATCAGCAAGAATTCCGATGAACCGACGTACGTGCGCAAGAGCAGCATCGAATTGCCGCCGGTGATCAGCGCCGTGTCGGACTTCCTCCAGGTGGACACGGCCGTCGACGCGCACCGTAAGCGGCCGCGGGTATACGCGACGCCGGTCCATCTCGACTCCGCCCGCTCCTCGGCAGATCTCACCTACCCCAAATACGAAAAAGATGCACAGTAAGTTTTCGTATTTATTGCGCGTGCTATTAGCACTTTCATGAGCCGTCAACAATCAGATATTTCCACTGTTCAACACGGATCACCTTTAAGAAGAGCCTGTTATGTCGAAATTCCCACGGCGGCTATAAGCGATGGCATCATCCATTAATGTTGATGATTTTGGAAATGGTCCCCTAGACGCAGACTGCATCGCGATGTTTTCTTTCACCGTTTAGCATAAGATAATTATTGATGATGAAGTACACGCGTAATCTGGCCGAACACTCTATAATGCCGACTTACTTTAGCCATTAAGTTAGGACTACTTTTTGTGTGTGAAAATGCAGTAATTTGACACATTCAGTTGGTTTATATATAATTACTAGGTTTATATATAATTTAATGACATGTGCATATCACTTTAAAAAGATATGTCACAGATGTAAGTTGGGCTCGTGCGACTAGCATTAGATACTGTAACTAGAAATGTTCACGTATTATAAAAGAAAGTTGATTCATTTGGGGTGCACAAACCACGAAGAAACTAATTGCTTCGAACATTTCTAATTAATTCATGCATTCTTTCTTTTTATATCTTCACTATGGATCTCCCATGCAGTAACTTTATTCGGTCATTTCAATATAATTATCTGTAACTGAATGATAAACATCTCTAGAACAGATCAATTTTTAATACTGTGTATGGAGTCTAAACCTAAAATAAAAACGTAATTTCGAAATAAATGTTAGTTCTATCCTTATGCGTTGTTCTCTCAAATCAAATTTCTTAAAGACGTTTCTATAAATCCATATGCCCAGTATTAAACTATGATAAAGCGAACTTGTAGTGAAAGCGACTGAATCTTGACATATAAAAAATGAAAATTTTCTGTTAATTTCAGTGTCATTAATAGTTTCGCTCTGTTCGTTATATGCTAATTGAATTATATAGCGTCAGTCAATCGACTTTAAAACCTACAACGAAATGATGCGAGTGATAAAAATATGATGCATACAAAATGTCCCGGCAGGTCTCAGGAGCAGATCAGCAGGGCGGTGCTGGCGAACGACTTCTTACGCAATCTCATGGACCAGGAGCGGCTGTCGGCCGTCGTGGACGCGATGAGCCCCCAGCAATACTCCGCCGGCAACCTCATCGTGCGGGAGGGCGAGACCGGCAGCCATCTGTTTGTCTCCGCTTACGGACAATTCGAAGTCCTCAAGAACGGACAGGTCGTCAAGACTTTCGGTCCGGGCGAAGCCTTCGGAGAATTGGCTATACTATACAAGGCTAAACGCTTTGCATCCATAAGATGTGAGTGTTTATATGTATGGTGTGTGTTGTTGTCTATTTTGAACAAAGTAAATTAACCAATTTAAGTAAAGCGCCGATTTAAAAACTTGAAAAATATAAAGTTTTGAAACGAAGATATATTTTCCTTCCAAATGATGACAGCGTGCTATATTTTGCGATATTATATCTCTTCTGTTAGTACCTTATAATCAAATCGCTCGAGGAGAATCTAATACACAAAATTAAATTTTTTTTCAATTTAAATTTTCTAAGTTCTGTTTCATTTGATAAGTTTAAATTTTACTATTAACTGGAACTCTCATTCACCAATCAACGCAAAACCGATAACATGAAATTACTATCAAATAAATTCACGGCGTAGCGAGTTAAAAAAAAATATCTCTTTAGGTATGAAGATTTCTTAGAAATATGAACTATAAGTATTTTGCTTAAGAATTAAATCATCTAGATAAACGTAACGAATTGTAATAACATTACAAATTTTCTCGATAGTCATTAACGAAATGTGCGTACAATATAATATATGAAAGCCTTAGTCTCGTATACCGTCTATTTTTTCCGATTGTTTCTAGAATAAAATCTCTCAATACCTATTTGTTGCGTACTCTAATCTATTCTTATAACAATCACAAGGTATCACAGAAGCCAAAGTGTGGATGCTGGAGCGTCGGGTGTTCCAGAAGATCATGGTGCGCAGCGGCCGCCAGGAGCAAGAAGACAACATACGCTTCCTTTCGTCCGTGCCTCTACTCAGGGATATACACCCCATCGAACTCTCCAAGATCTCTGAATTCCTCAAAAGGGTAATTAACTCAAATTTTATCATTGTCGACAATATTTAGTTATTTTTAGTAAGACTCAAATTGTTTCAGTCTGACACGTTCGATTAGATAATCTGGATTAAGTCAAAATTATCATTATGAGTCAATATCTCCCTATGTGTAATATACACACATCAAACAACTCGAAAAATATTAAATATTTTTTTATGTGTGACATAAAAAAAAAACTTATCATAATGGCGTTATATTTGGTTATTTATCGATCTGGTACATTTCATTATATTGCATTTCCTCGTAAAATAAAAGTAACATACTATATTTAATACTTTTTTAAATAACCTATGAATTAGTAAAAATTGTAACAAAATATGTCAAATTACATTATACATGAATATGGCAATACGAAACAATAATAGTGGCCGTAAAACTCGCGCTTTTCCAGTTTTTTAAGTTGTATTGACTAATGGAAATAACTTATAGAAAACAAAATTATTTACTATTCATTTCGAATATACCGGACGTGGCGGTGTGCTGCCCTACTTATAAATTCATTGACGACATCCGGTACACTTACTTACTCCGGTACGGTAACTTACGATTGCGGTTAAGAATACAATTTTCAGAAAGCGAGAAAACGCGGAGTCAGCTAAAGCACGCGAGTTTTATCGGCGCTGACGCTTTCGCCGACCTCACTAGAACGATACATTCTTCTTTTGGAAGGCAGAATTTAGACGGACGTCCTCGCGGCGCACGATTCTTTCAGGAATTCTTCTCGGCGGGCACGGCGATCGTGCGGCAGGGCGACAAGGGGGACAAGTTCTACATCATCCGCGGCGGCACGGTGGTGGTGAGCAAGCGGGAGGCGGACGGCGAGGGCGAGCGGCGCGTCAACACGCTGCGCCGGGGCGACTTCTTCGGCGAGCAGGCGCTGCTGTACGAGGACTGCCGGCTGGCCACCGTCACCGCGCAGGCGCCCGGCGTCGAGTGTCTCACGCTCAAACGCGGGTGATGATTCGCTTCTCATTTGATGATAGTGATTGTTGATTGCGAGGATTTCCGTATTATAAAGATACGTTTGGAACTGTGATGGGAGAGTGCAAAAGGGGCATCCTAGAAAAAATTGTGGAAATTATATTAGTAACTGATTTCTTACCGATTTCGCTCCTTATTGTATTTCTGAATATATGGTAATTAAACTAACTTAGTTTAACTTACAATAAGAGTGTGTAAACACCTTACATTGATTAAAAAAGTGTTTTTTTATTACTGGCAATTTTTAAAAATGATAAATTTTATGCTTCCAAAACTGACAAACATGTATGAAATTATCTACGAAAGTTGTGCAATGGAAAGTACTACGCAAGCAGGAAGAAAGGCGCATATACTAAAATATCTATTGTCTATGCCTATTCCTCTGAAAGATACACGTGACTTTGTGTATGTTAATGCAAAATACATGTAACTGATTTTACTATGGAGACGTATAAATCGCGCACTTTACCCATATTTCACTAACCATCTCATTCCATTTGCAAACGCTTCCAAAAATATATTTCTCTGATGTTTTTGTGATAACATCACAGCTGCATAGATCAATTATACGTATTTTACGTTCATTTTAAGAAAAGTCCGTAAAAACAAATGCGTTCTTTCTTCTATTTTTGTTCTACCTCCATTGTTTGAATTTAAAGTTAAAGGTTAATCCGTCTTTTTGAACAACTTTTATTTACTGTACCTCTCTCTGATTTTGCTTTTTAATTTTGTAGCTCTCCATCAATCACATATAGACTTTACGTTTTAAGCCGAAAAAAAACACTATGCGATGTTACCGAATCTGTATAAATTATACATAAATATTAATTATAATTAATTATAAAGAATAACTTTTATTTGCATTTTTTCACAAAAGAATTCGACTTTGGTTAGACGCGATCAAGTTGCCATAAAGGAATTTACATGAAAATTTCAGAACTATTCATACTTATGTCCTCGTAGTAAAGGCCCGCCTTTGCGTTAGAATTTTCATTAGACGCGCCCCCCGCCGCGCCCCCTGCCGGCGTCGGACGTCGTGTACGCCATCATCCTTCGGAACTAGGACGATGGACTCATAAACGGCTCGTTTGTCCTTTAGTAGATTTGACATCGATTAGTCTACGTACGAAGTACCTACCAGCCTTTAGATGGTAATACAGTCTGTCTAATTTATAATACGTAGATAAGAATTTTTACAATTTCGCATCTTTGATCTCTGTAGCATTCGTTTTTTTTTCGTTCTCCCAATCTATTCCACTACTTCATGTATAGCCGCAGCTGTATGGATGAACGCTCTTAGCGTTCCTCTACTGCTATACAATTTTCTACTTTCTAATTGTCTATGGAAGTACTTCCGATCTCCTTTCGTTTGGTTGCAATAATTTTCCAACTCTTCATTCTCATGTATTTTATTCTTGACCTGTCTTGTTAAGGATTCTGGTACTTTGCTCAAATATTTTTTTGACATCAATAAGGGCTTACATATATACTTTTCGTACCATGTGGAGATCAGTGATCCCTGATTGTCCTTCTGGGAATTAGGAGTGAGTTTATAATAATAATAATAAGTTAATTGTAGGTGTAAAAAAAATATATTACAGGTGTGTCTTTACATTGCAATGCTTATTGTAAGTGACGGTAAACTAATTGAAGCTATAAAAAAATTCTCAATTATGGGAAATATAATAACTTTCTAAGTAAATAAACCCTTGAGCAATAATTATGATTATTTTATAAATTTTGACAATTTTGAAGCAAAGCTTTTTGACGCACGTTTGGGAAAGGACCCAACTCGCGTAAAATGAAACGACACGCACGAACGTCGCGATGCAACGAACCTTGTTGGGTGTTCAGCGCGTGTTGTATCAATGCGAGGGAGTGACACAGACTACAAGGGACTGAAAATCAGTTCTGTCTGCTCGAACTTACGAACGTTCTGCGTTGTATTATATTTGGTACATATTTTATTTTATATGCCATGTATAAAAGCTTCGCTTCTGTCTGCTGTTTAAGAATATTTATTATATGTTTATTGTATGATTCAGGCCTTTCACTGAGCTTCTTGGTAATTTAGAAGAACTGAGAAGAATCCGACACGACCCCCCTCGACCCTCGGACCCCAGGAAAAAGACTTCTCAAGTCAAAACAGGTGAATATCGTTAAATATCTTATTTTTGTAAACTACGATAGTTTGAGAG
>BGZK01001848.1:0-100636 GCA_005406025.1 Eumeta japonica
GTAGTGCAGATCTTTATGCATATAAAATATATATGTAAATGTAAAATATCTTAAATAAAATATTATGTCAATCTATAACTTCAATTACATGAAAGAAATATGAATAAAAAATGAGAAAGATGTTGGTTTTCCTGTTTTTTAATTTTTATTCATTTTTCTTTTTTTCAATATGAGATTGATTTTGTCCAAAAAAAAAGGAAACTTTCAAATTACTAATAAAATATTGTATAAAATAGTGTGTCAAGAGTTATTCTATGCTCATAGTAGTTCAACAAGTTAACCGTCACCACATGAAAACTGAGAAAATTTTAAATAGTCTTGTTTTATTTTTTTAATAAAATAATATTGACATCTCTCCAATGTGAACTATAGTCAACTTTCGTAAGTGGTCTCTAGGCTATATGTGAGGGATTTCATCGTTTTTTTTTTATCTAGGATTTTGTATGAGCCCTCACTTTTTAGAAGAAAAGCAATTCAAAAAGGAGGTACCTAAGTAAGTCTCTTGTCTCTTTTTTAATAGTTTATTATAAAGGTAAAAGCTTAAAATGTAATAGTACTTATGCTAAATGTAAACTTCATACTTTCATTCCGTTTGTTTAATAATATGTAATATTTTCTTTCTTTCACTTTCTCCTAAGGTTAAAAGTTATAATAATACAAATTTAGTTGACAATTTTAACATAAACAACAATAAAAGTAATTTTGTTTTGAATCCCTGGAGAAAAATTAAAAATATGAGTAATGTTTTTTCCACTTTGAATTTAAAATGATGATTTATAATGGAAGTTTTGAATAGGAGGTCGGCAATGCACTAATGATTCATCTGGCGTTGCAAGTGTCCATGGACGATGGTGACCATCTACTTTCTGGTGATCTACAAAGCTTCTTACTCCTTAAAAATCTCATAAAATTTGAAATTGTTAAAAATAAAAATTTGACTTAAAAGTAGATTTTTTATAGCATTTTCTAAGATCAAATGACAAGCTCGTTTGCTCTTTCTTTTTTTGGTACTTATTCTTTGGTAGCTCGCATGCCGAGTTACCAAAGAATAGATAGTCATCGCTATCCATGGACTCTTGGATCCTCAAAGGAATCACTAGTGCTTTTACGGCCTCGGGTAGGAATAAGATATCTGATTGAGAGGTGACTGATGGTGGGGAGAGGAGTGATGGAGAGGAGGAGTGGCTTGATGATGAGGGTATTACAACGATAAAGAGGGAGTGGGCCACCAAAACTCTCACTCACTGAACGAAAGGCAGTAGCGGAAGTTGCTACCTATTTTACTTTTGAATTTCGTGAAACTGTGGTATCTTATCCACCAAGTGGGTTGATTTTTGTGATATAAAGATTTTGATCACAGCACAGCTTTACTATAATTTAATGTGCCATGATATAGCATTTATAACTTTTGTATATTTTTTTATAAAAAATATTATATATATATTTTAAGGTTGTAGCAAGATTAATTTATTGATAAATTTTTAAATTAAAAATTATTTTCTAACTCACTCAAAAACAATTAAAAGATTTTTTATGAAAACATTTCCCTGTGTTTTATTTTACTTTTAAGTACTGTATTTATATTCACTCTATTGATTAAAAAAAAATGCCGTTTTGGTGTTTCATTGTATTTATGGTATTCATAGTAATAGTGTTTTACATAATACAAATAAAAGATTTTTATTTAAATGAATTTATATTTTATTAATGAATAAATATTGTGATTATATTTTTCACACATTTAAAATGAGTAACAAAGCATTTGCATTTTTTGTGTCTTTTTAATCTATTGCGCTGGTTTTAAACTTTAGCTTTTTTCATCACAGATGAATCTGTTGGATGTTGAGAAAATTTATATAATTGATAATGGCAACTGCATGTTGCATAAGACTAGTTTTTTGGGTGAAATAGAAAATGAATTTACATGAAATTCGAAAAATACAGTTTTAGGACTATTAAATTCTTTTTAATTAATAAGATCTTCGCATGCAATTGAGATTTTAAAAGATTATGTTCTAAATTCACAAAATTAAATAGATATTTTCTTGATATTAATTAAGAAATAATCTATTTGTTATTTGATATTAATCAAAAGTCGAAAATATGTGTATTTATGAGGTTAAATGGATCCCTGGAAATACGTCATTACACTGCTATAAATTTAACACTTGCTCGAAAAGCAGATTTTTTCTCAAGATGCAATCCAAAACAATTAGCAAGAGATTAAAAGATAGATATTTTCAAATTTTATCATATATAAGACATTTCTCTTCCTCAACATTTGTTAAGGAAAAGAAAAATTCCTACAAGAAATTGAGCTAGTTATGTTCTTAAATATTTGTCCTTTAAATAATCATCTACTTCATAATAATCTTCTTCATCAAATGATTGTTATAATTCATAATGGTCTTAAATTCTTTTAAAGGTAAATTTTGTACATTTGCAGGAAATTTATTGCACATACACACTCAGATCCTTATAAATTAGTTTGTAACTTTATATAATCGTTTAATTACGTTCACTTTTATAATTTCGATCACAAAATAGCCCTATCGGGGTAAGAGGATTAAGAGTACTAAGAATAGAAAGTAAACATTTAGAAAAACAGACGATCTATATTCAATTCATCGAGAAATAAAAAAGCACCACAGAATCATTTAATTTTTTTGTATTGTGTTGCGTTGTGTGTTGTGTTGAGTGATTTTTTGTTGTTGTTCAAGTAAACTTGAATTCATATATATATATGTACACCCTTCGACGAGAAATCTGAAAAATTTTCTAAATGTAAGAAAAATAAAATAATGAATTATTTATGAAAACAAAATTGTAAATATGTACCTCCAACGTAAATAGAATTATTTTTAACAACTAAAATGAGTAAAAATGTAAACACATCAACTTATTTCAAGATAAAAAGTGTAACATACTATTCTTTAATATTATTTAAGAGAGTTATTTTGTCATTGCCTTATTTGATTTATGCATAATTCGCAACATCAAGTAAATACATTATATTTTTATTTTACATTAATTATATTTCATTATACTTAGTGATCGACATAGATTCAGTAGTAAATATCAGTCACTATTATTCTTAAAGATTTCAATTTTTAGGTTTTCATCGTCAACAAGAAATGCTTATTGATTCGCCATATCTAACCATTCGTCCGTCTGTCTGTCTATCTGTTTCAACATGGCTCAATTCAGAAACTCTTAATAGTATAAAGCTGTAATTTTGGATGGATATACATATTAATCAATCCAACAAAGTAGTAGAATATAATCTTATTTTTTTTAGGGTGTTTCCCTATACGTAAAGTAGAGATGAATTTTTTTCTGGTCCTTCCCATGGTGTGGGAACATCATTGGGTAATTTATTAAAGACATTATTAATAGTCTATTAATTAATAGGCTCTTAGTATCAAATAAAAAGCCCTCTTCTAAATGTAATGGTAACTATGGAAACTTACACTGCGCGGGGACCAATACGCACGCCGGTTTTTTTCCCGTCAACTTAGAAGGCAGAGGTTTCATCTTCAATAAATACTTAATTCCTGTGCTGAATATGGCAAATCGTTAATGTAAACTAATAAAATAAAAAGCTTCGAAATGAATCCCAAAGGAACTCTCATTATTATTAGTGATCCAAGAGATTTAATTGTACTTACATCCACTACCAGTATTCTGTTACTTATGTATGACAATATTAACTTCAAAGAATTATTTATTACACTGTAGTGTTTTTATTTTCAGATTACAATTTTGTGAATAACGTAATCAAAATGTTACATAAATACATCAGCAACAATTTTAAAGAAGTCACAAGAATCCTCACAGGCATCAAAAATTTATCCAATTGTGATTTTATTACAAGTCACTCCAAATTCTAGGATACAAATAGGAAGGAATTTATGGGAACTGAAGTGCGAAAGTAATGTTTTTTCATCATTTTTTTTTAAATTCTGAATATTAAAAAATATAATAGTAGTTTAAAATTTATGGGATGAGACTTTTTCTCAAAAAGAAACAAGAGAATTACTTAATTTATTTCATTAAGTTCGAAAATACTCCAGTGTCCATACAAAAATTAAAAAACATTATTTGATAGGTTTACTCCATAAGTCTTTGTTTTTAGGGTTCCGTACCTTAAAACGGAAAACGGAGCCCTTATAAGATTACTTTGTTGTCCGTCCGTCCGTTCGTCTGTCGGTCAAGACCCTTTATCTCAAGAATGTGTTAAGGTATCCAGTTGAAATTAAAACCATATAATTGCGTCGACAGTCCCTTAAAGTTGTGAAAATATCAAACTTCTAAGTTAACGTGAAAAAATGATATGGCAGTTTATGCCGCAAAAAACGTATATTTTGAAACTCTCAAGGGAAACAAAATTTATAGGTTATTTTCCGTTAACCTAGAACAATGAAATTTGGCAAGTGATACCGTCTTATACTACAAGTATAGGAAGAAAATCATACATTTGTGATTAAATCACACAAAATATATTTTTTATGTTTTAAAGTACGTAATCAATCATTGAGGTTAAGCAAAGGTCAAACAGAGGTTATACGCGGTCATAATTGTATGGGTAAACAAATCTTTTTGTGGAATTTTGTAAACTTTTATTAATCTGTACAAAAGAAAAAAAATCTGAAGCCGTATATTTTTAATAAAATCACAAAAAAAATTACGGAAATAACTGCAACACTCGATTTTTGAACTATTTACAATATGTAGCTGCAAATTTGTACGAAACCCTCGGTGTTCGAGTTCAACTCGCATTTGTCTTATTTTTTTACTTTGCTGACTTATGTATCTTCATAATAGACGACGATTATGAAGACACATAAGTCAGTAAATTTAATTTAATAATTATGCAAAAAAATTTTAAATTTAGGAAAAGTTTTCATAAATCTAATTAATATAACAGATATATTGAAAAAGAAAATATTTAATTCATGGGCTACCTCTATATCCAAATCATTATGTTTATTGTCAATCAAGATACCAAAACTACACTTAATGTAGTAGAGAAGATGCTGTGGCTAAATTGACTGTAGTACGACAATTGACTGGCTCGATCAGTGAGATACAAGATCTTCCATAATACGGGGTAAAGTAGCAATTTCTACTATTGTATATCGTCCAGTGAGTGGAAGTTCCGGTAGCCTATTTCCCTCCATCAGATATTTTATTTTGTACTAAACACTCCGGTGGTCTACTCTCCCTCCATCAAATATTCTGTTCCTTTTTAGAAGGCTGAAAATGCGTCAATGATTCTTCTGCAGTTGTGATCGTTTATAGGCAATGGTGATCTACTTTCTGGTTGCTCATAGGCTCATTTGGCCCCTTAATCGATGCATATAAAAAAAGTCTTGATTAATTGCATGGAATTGAATTGTGTTTTACAGGTATCTTGCTAGAGGTTCAACTTAGAAAATAAGGGTTTGTTTCATTCATTCTATAACCACGCGGTAGTCACGGGTGAAACCTAGTATATTATATATAAAAAACAACGAAAACCGCCTTCAAAAACCTATTTAATTTTTTTTAAAACAGACTTTAAAACAACTATTAATTATTTTTGTAGTAGGTTAGGTTAGGTTAGATAAAAATGAATATTAACCGTTAATATTGAGTCAAAAAGAGATCTTATTTATAGAAAAGACACAACTGTGCCTAATCTATTTTTGGCTGGAATCAACTTTGAAAACTGCTTACTTGTTTTTGAAGTGTCTTTAAAAAAATACTTTAAATTTATTAGGTTTTTGAAGGTGGTTTTTATATAGTTTTTTATTTATTTCAATTTTTTAATTATAGAGTAATATAACTTTATAATTCATTCAGTTACTTTATGTGTAGATTACGCCATAGTTAATAAAATCAGTCAGGCATCTCCTTTACTTTTGTACGGAACAAGTGGAAAAGCAGTTCCGATCCCGCGAATTTATTGTCTACTGATAGTCACTCCAGGTTCTTTGCATTCTTAGTTAGAGTGCAACTATCAAATTACTCATGTACAACTACATAAATTACACTTATTCTTTTCAATATAAACGTTCTATAATTCGTACAGATTGCATTTTTATTCACTTCCACATTAAATTATTTCACTCTGTTTCTACTGTTATTGCTAAGAGTTTTGTATATGTTCCTGCTATGATTGTCATGTTGAAATTATATAAATGAATGAAAATATGCAGGTAGATATTTTCATTCATTTATATAAGGCAGGTAGTAAGTAATTAATTTTAATTTGTATATACTAGGTTCTACTAATAGCCATTGAAGAGTATCGCATTCCCCTAACTTCTTACCGTTAAGGAGTAATGTGGCTTCCATCATCAGCTCAGCATCATGATATGATATCTACTATTTGCAAAAACTTTATTAACTAAAGAAAAGAGCTCAAACTCACTACGCATGCTTAGGATATTTCAGGGTTTCCCTCGATTTTCCTGAGGTCCCATGATCACATTCTGACTTAGTGACTATGGGAACATATCGAGAGTAAACTTTTCCAAACAAAAAAAAAATCGAAATCGGTCCGTAATTGAGAAAATTCCCTGAACACATATTAAAAAAAATACTGACGAACGTAGAACTTTCTCTTTTTTGGAAGTCGGTTAAAAAAATATGCAATATTTTACTATTTTACTAATTTTTTACTATGGATTCAGTATTAATTATTTTGTGTGACTGTTCAATTTTGTTACCTAGGATTTTGTTAAGAACCAACTCTTTTAAATATCCTATTAATATCATAAATGTGAAAATTTGTATGTTTGGATGTTTGTTACTTAATCACGCTTTAAAAAATAATCATGGTGATGCTTAATAAACACTTATAAGCAAAGTATAACTTTAACTACATCTGTCAGGTGTATTAAAAATTAATAAACATTATTAATTTTTAGGACAAATGTACTTATATCTGTACATTATATATTTCTGAATAAATCTGTAAGTAAATTAAGTCTAAGAAAGTGGGCTGATAACTAACGCACAGGTAAAGTATAATGTACAATGCGGTAAAAAGGGAAAGTTCAATGTATACACTAAGACAGCAGCGTTAAATAGAAAAGAGCAGATAAGACTGGAAATTGCCCGAATAGCACGATTTTATTCTCGTCCAAGCGCGAAATTAGATGTTTCACATCCAAATACATTGAAATTAATTCATTCATCATTATACATTGAAATTCAAAAAATTGTTTAAATGAATTCTGTATTTAGATCATTCTAATTTGTAGTTTCATTTGGAGTTTATTACAGCGATTAGAAATCTAGATCAAATAAAAGAGATATCGAATAGAATTATTTAATCTTACAACATCTATTTTTTCATTATCGATGACTTTTAAGTCGTATCCTTTTCTTGGTTATCGATGTATTGCATAGCCCACATCTCTACTATAGTGATTAAAAAGTTGATTGTGCATGGTTATAGAAAAATGGCGATTGACAAATTTTTGTTCGTTGTTTAGATTTAAACTAGTGGAAACAAGCAGTGCTACTGTTAGCTATTTTTATAGAATTAGCTCGAAAATGGCAGATGCCATGGTGGAGCGTAGGCCTACAGCCCGTTTCTTTTGTCATAGGTGCAACGTCGAATTCGAAGATGTTTTACAGGTAAAAATCAATAAAATGGTTATTTTTGTCTTTGAGAAGTTAGTAATTACATTTCATCCATTTCACTTCTTTTATTCTATATTCACTTAAATTACAGTAGCCTTTTAGAAGTCATTTGCGTAATACCTTATCACTTTGACATCATATTTCTTGATTAGTTTGATAGTTGAAACTGCGTATTGAGAAAAGGTTATTTTATTTCAAAGTAGCTTTACGTACGCTTTCAGAATTTTAATTTTATCATTACTTCACTATTTCTGATCTATCGTCTTGTATTTTGCAATTCAAAAGGACAATTAAAATTTTCTTACAATATTATTTCAGGATTACATATGTCCATATTGTGCAAGTGGGTTTATTGAACAGTTGGAAGCAACAGAAACTGAAGGGTCTGCTTTATCCGGTGATGTGAGCGATGTCAGTGACGCCGACATGAGTAACCTCGATGACACAGACGAATTCCATCAAGTACGTAAGAGTAGAAGTTTAAGTACAGTTTGTTTGTAATAATATGTCTTATTGAAAAGCATAAATTACATACATTCACTTGTATTACAAAATAACCATTATGAAAGGAATTTTAATGTTATGACTTATTTGTGTATTTGTCTATTAAATACATTACATATCATTAATCAATATACAACAAATATCAATATCATACATACATAATTACATTAAATATTAAGATTTTTTTTTGTATACTGTATATATTTTTGAAAACTAATCATACATGTATGTTAATCAAACAAAACTTTAATTCCTGGTGTCCATTAACAATGGAAAATCGAAATGGTTAAGTAATTTATTTATTATAATTTGCTATTTTGCTAAATTATAATTTTTATGGATGTATCAAATTATCAATTTGTTATAAGTATTATGCGAAATTATTTCAATATACAGTTTTGGACTATAAATATTTTGGGTTATAATGTTAATTTTTATTTATTCATAAGATTTTTAGGTAATTTTTATTTGTAATTTTAAAAATGCTTTTCATGGCATTTTATTCAAATTGCCTATCTAAAATGCTATTTCTAATATTGAAATTGACAATTTAACAACTTTGAAATATTGTCAATACTGTTAACAAGATCAAGAAAAATTATAGACAGTTATTACATTCTTTGCTCATAATTTAGATAGAGCATTGTATTGTATGGAAAAGGTAGAATGCTATGTTAGAAACCAGATGTTAATTAATTTCACATTTTTTCTCTGCTTTGTTTTTGTGTTTTACTAATCGAATAATAATATTTTTAAATTCAGTACAGTGACATTTGTTTACATATGACCATATTCATATATGATTTTAATATAACAATGAAAGCGGTTTTATGTTGCTAGAAATGCATACATTGTGCATACAAACAAATACTGTTTTTTATATACATACATTAATATGTTACACTGCTAACAGACTCCTTTCCAGTGCTAAATTTTAATCATTAGTTATTTAGATAAAGCCCTATTCAGTATTCTGGTCTTCCTTATGTTATTGATGACCAATTCTTGTCCCTTCAAAAATATCCCTTTTGGATCAATAAAGATATATAAATAAATATGTGGTTCCCTAAAATATAACAACAATTACAATATGTACACAAATAGTCTTACTAACGTAAAGGTTACACCTATGATTTCATATTATTGCTCACAAGTACCTTGAATTAATCACCAAGTAGTACTTTGCTTTGATTATAAAGTATTTATAATTCTATAACAGATTTAATTACTCGACAGCTTTAAACTAAAACATTTTCCTTTTTAGACTAAATTAGTTATTTTACTTCATTGATAGATTTTTCATGTGTGAACTCTACCATTAAAGGTATTATAGTAAATTGTTATTGCAGTGGAATCTCAATAACTAATAACTCCAATGCAAAATAATTAGAGCTAATGAGTTTTCGACTTAACAAAAACTTTGAGATACATATGACTGTGTCGACAAGGAACAAAGATAACTTTCACAGCTGTGTTACTTAGAAAGTTTCATGTATGTATTAATTTTATGTATTTTGTACAAGACAAAAACAATAGATTAGAAGCCCCAGACACAAACATTCATTTTAGAATTTATTGCTATTATTTCGGGGTATTCCAAGTAAGACGTCATTATATTTTACCAACTACGACTTACAGAGTATAAATATGTATTATCAATACTACTTAGGGAAATAACATTTTGTTCGAGTTACAAAGTCTAAATAATACGAGATACCACATTTTAGGGGTTCATCGGAAGAGAATGGCAATTCTTTTCAACTTAACGAGGTTCGAGTTAATGAAATTCCACTGTATAATTAAAATGGGAGTATTTTGCAATATGCAGTACTTTTAGAATACTTACATTAAAAAATACAAATTTTCCAATTATATCATTATACCAAGTCATTAAATCAGTTTAAGTTGTCCGTGATAAACTTGAGAGCAACTGAATTTGTTTTATTGTTGTTTCCACTGGTCTTTAAGATCTGAGTTTGCTTCTATTAAAATATCTTATGTTAGATTACCTTGCCTGTAGACGTAGTTTATTATGGTTACATTTGTAAATACTGTTTTTGAATTTTATAATGCCATTGTTGTGTTTGTTGTTGAGTTTACTTTAGTAATATATGCTCTAAATTGTTAATGATGTACTTATTATTATAATAATAGAGTGTTATTTTGTTATAATAATATTGTTTTGTTATTAATTTTTGTTTGGTTGCTTTCTGGGTAATAATTTCTACTGAATGTTTACTAGTTGTTAAGTTTTAATCACCCCAATGTTAAGATACCCGCCAACGATTGTTTTAGTTCAGATTAAGAGGGTCAAACTATAAGCCCTCCATGCTGGCTCAGTGCGAGTTGGTATCTGGCTGCTATTGTCAATGGGATGACAACATCCATGATGGTTAATGTGTCTAAGGTATGGAGCGAGTGGCTTAATTTGACTTAAATTTAAAAACCCGTTGGTATATTTGTCCATCGTCAGGATGAAATATGTTACATTCTGGTCTAAAGGCTTGCTAACCATTGCCACCACTATCCACTAGTTAAAATTTGATGTGTGATAAAAATAGAGGTAATAAAATTATCAACAACTATTTTTAAATGTGTACTAGAAATCGCTTTGTATGTAAAACTAGTTTATGTATTTTTAAAAATCTATTTCAGACTATTAGTCATCCCATGCTGAACGACTTGGCATTTATTATGTCAGGTGGACGATTAAGGTAAATATTAATAAATATGTTTATATTACATTTGTATTATCATTTTTTTATTAATGAATAAAATTACCTAGTTGTAATTTTAAAATCATATTTATAATTGAAATATGATAAATGGACAATTCAATATAACATTTGTTTTTCTAAGACATTTAGAATTGATAAATTGTTACTGTGTATTTTTGTTCATCATTAAAGATAATTTTGCTACTACCTACTTCTTCTTGTATTATAATATAATTTAATTAGGGAAATATAACCTGAACATAAATATAATAAAAAAATATTTTTTTGATTTCTATCATTTAAAGGATTGAGGTCTTTTTGTTTTACGAGAATTGTGGGTTCGATGCCTTGTCTGTAAATATGTGGGTAAAAAACTTTTCAGGTTGTTTTTCAAGTTTACTTCATTTTATATTCCGGTTGTCTTAGAAATGCTACTAATAATACAGAAAGTGTGGTATATTTTGCTCATTTAAGATACATCAGTTGTATTGAAGTTCTATGTAATGTTATTACAGTTATTAAAATACAGATTAAATATTTTACCATGTGTGAGGAGCAGGGCGTCTGAGACATTTTGGAGCAGTTAGGTCCTGACGGGAGCGGTGGCCCGCCGGCGTTCCCTGGTGGGCGCGCCTGGTGATTACGTCGTTGGGGGTGAAGGTTATTTATTTGTAAAAGTTTTTTATTTGAGCATTGATATAATCAAAGGATTGAAAGGATTGCTTCAATTGCGATAAGGATATTTGCAATAATGATAAAGATACTTCATACTAAATGCTAATAACACTCCACTACAGTATACATGATGAAATTACATCGAGCACTCATTTAACTTTTTGTAATGTTGTAATGCCTTATTGCATGATAATTATGTACAAAATGAAAATCGAAAATTGAAGAGGGTTCTTTTACTATCAGTAAATATGTATTAAGCTGTTTTATAGATTTAATCTAATTTCCATGATATAACCATGTTCTTGAGTACAATTGTCCATGGCTATGTGGAGCTGCTCTTACAGTTAGCATTGTTTAAAAAAACTAAAAATGTTTTTGGTGAAAATTTTTTTGTATAATTGAGACATTTGTGTTTTTCGTAGGTTTGGATGCAGTGGTAACACAACTGTTGGGTCAGCTAGAGAACGCGGGCCCACCACCGTTGCCGCGCGACCAGATCGCGGCCCTGCCGCGAGAGGACGTCACTCCCGAACAGGCGGCCGCTGATACTACTTGCTCTGTTTGCTGGGAAACCTTTAAGCAAGGTAGGCACATCTACAACTGCCCTTTATTTTGATTAATTTTTTTCATTGCTTAATTGTATATTTTACTAATATGTATTTTACTTTCACTATACCACAAAAAGCATAATTACTTACTTAGATTAAACAGTGCTTTTCGACATATAGGGTCAAGGAAAAAGTTCTTTTTGTATCTTATATACATATTGAAGATAAATTTTCATCATATTTTATTTATATTGAATTATAATATGTCATTTTGTTCAACAACCTCTTGCTATTTTGTAGGTAGTGACATAATCCCATTACTATAGAAATTTTGGAACTTTTGATCAAAAAACTGGGATAAGTAGTTTTGGCAGTCCTCTCTTGATGTTAACACTATTTAAAGAATTTTGAAGAGACCAAAACATTGAAATCTGAGGGTGTATGATCAGGGCTATATGATGGATGCATTAACACTTCCCAACCAAACTTGTTCAATATTTGCTGAATGGCTAAAGATGTGTGTAGTCTGGCATTGTCATGGTGAAAAATCATACCCTTTCTGTTCAATTCCGGCCGTTGATTCTCTACTTCTTGCTTGAGTCTCATTAGCTGTTGACAGTAGACATCCAAATTAATGGTTTTGGTAAAAGCTCATAATGAATAATGCCCTTCCAATCTCACCATACACATAACATTACCTTATTGCGAGTTAATCCAGGTTTCCCTTTAGTCTAGAGCTTGCTTGCTTTCTGACCATGATCTTTTCGAAAATGGTTCGGTTTCATTATGTTTCAGTATCGAATTGCAAATGAGTACACAATTCATTAGATTTCTGTGAGTTAGTTTGTGTGGGACCCAAGTATTGAGCTTTTTGTATATCCAGCTTTTATTCAATCGGTCAAAACTGCTTTGTGGTTAATCTACAGCTCTTTACCTTTGTCATAAGAACTAATATGTCGATCTTGCTCTACTTTTCCAAAATTGCATAGACTTTATCTGTAACAGATCGACCAGAGCGGGTTCAAATTTGACATCAAAATTACTGGACTGAAAAGGTTTGAACCATTTTTGTGCTACTCTTACCGACACTGCATTAGATTTATAAAGGTCACAAATTTTTTTTGCGGTTTGTATCGCACTTTCCTATTTTTGTAATAAAACTTCAAAATTATCAAATTTCTACATTAGATTCATTCATTTTGGTGGATGGTAAAAACAATAGAAAAAATGGTGGAACACCATTCTTACTTATGTATTTCTTTTTTAAAATGTCATATATTTAATGGTATCAAAACTAGCCAGATAATAACGACCAGACACATCCAGAGATTTTACTGCAACTTTTACTTATAAAATATGAAAAAACTTTTCCCTCAACCTAATAGATAAAAATCATTAATTAATTCACTTTTCATTAGTATTATAATTGCTTTATGCCTGTAATTTATTATTAAAAATTTTGGCTAAGTTCTCCATTTGCTGTAGTGTGTATTCTGATTTAGGATGATAAAATTATCTTGGTCGTACCACTCTGTGACTTTCTTAATTTTATGCAAAAAAGGTCTCTTTCCTTCATGACTGCTAAATTATTTGCACTAATATAGTTTGTAATATTGGTATAAGGCAATTAGTGTCTGTTTCTAAGGAAGTGCTAAAACATGTCAGACTTTTATATTGAGCCTGACAATAATTTGGATGATTTTGAAATCTATTTTATATTTTGATTATCTAGTACTTTGTAATTATCCTATGGCTTTCATAATAATTGTATTTATCTAATTAACTTCTACACATTAAAAGATGAAGCATGGCTTAGACATGTCGTAGCCGCGTTCTTTATAGAATTCTGAAAAATTTCCATTACCATTTAGCTCTAAATTTACTTCTGTAATTTAAAAAATATATTTGTCAGTGACCAGAATATTTCTTGCTGTTAGTGACATGTTGAAAAATAGTCTGTTACCATAAGTGGTTAAGTTTAATGCATATATTATACATAGGGAATTTGGAATGTTTTCGAATACTATAGAAAATGTACTCAAGTTCTTACTTTTTTTAATATATTTTTTGAAGGAACTCTCCTGTGTATATATTCAGTTTCATACATATAAACCATTTTCTGAAACATATTTTCCTGTCCGCATCAGACACTTTTTCAACCACTTTCTCAAATGCAAAGAAAGCATTTTTCAGTGATGAAAACTGTTACCCTGAGTTATTCGTTCTTTATTTTGGAAGAAAAAAGTCACAAGATGTAAAATTGGGGCTACAGTTAAAATTTGCTCTGTGTGATGTTCAGAAACTCCTTTATTTTGAGCATGAATGTGTGGACACATTGTAGAGAAGTAGTAGTATGAAGGCATGGAAACATGAAGGCTAACATTAGTCTTATTCAACCCACAGCAGTGAAAACTTTTGACAAACACTTGGTTATATATATTACCTAGACGATGTTTTTTATTGGTCTCTTGAAACCGATATCACATAAAATATCAAAGAAAAAATTTGAAATAAAAAAATTGTTTTAATTTCTTGCTCATTTTACTTTTATAATCAAATAGACAAATAGGACAGGGAGAATTTCTTTTTTGAAGGATGACTGGTACACAGTGCAACCACACAATTTTTTTTATTCAATAATACATTTGAGCTCTATAATATTCACTAGAGTAGAAAAACAAAAAATATATTTGATAAAGTAATGGTTGGGGGGTGTTATATTGTGTCACTCCTATGAACATGATCTCATTGTCTTTTTGTGCCTATTATAGCAATATGGTGACTTCAACATTACAGGTGAGCAGGTATCGCGGCTGGAGTGCGAGCACACGTTCCATTCGGCGTGCATAGAGCCGTGGCTGCGTTTGCACGCCACTTGCCCCATTTGCCGCCGCAGTCTGCTGTCCGCCGACGCCCCTACACCTGCGCCGGCCGCCCCTACCGCGCCAGCCGACGCACCGCGCACTAGTTAGTATCTGCGAAACAAATGCTTCATTTTCATTTCGAATTAAAGAAATAAAATTACTTGCTTGTTCATATTTTTTGACTACAAAGTTATAAAACTATCAAATTATATGTATTTAATAAAATGATTACATTTTGCTGCAGTATCAATACCGCGATTGGTGGTCCGGCGCATCGGCCGACGAGCTCCTTTACACACGCAGACCTGGGATTCGCCGCGTTCCTCTGACTCGAGCGCGTCCGTGTCCAGCGCCTCCTCCGTGTCGACGGCCGGGGTGTGGGCCGCGTCCGCCGGCGCCGGCCCTGGACCCGCGCCCACAGCTACCGTCTCGGTGACGTCGCTACCTTCCGGCACTATCTCGGTGACGTCCATACCTTCTGGCAATATCTCGATGTCGTCGACGCCTTCCTCCGCCCCCGTCGACTCCACCGATACTTCCAATTCTTACAACATGGATATTGATTTTGATTAAAACCACAACAATCAGTGAATGTCAACTGATAGCACTATACATACAGACTGCATTTTCTTTTTGTATTTTAATCTTGGTTACCAAGAATAATTATGATACCTTGGCATTCATAAATTCATAGGTGTGTCATTTGTACTTTGAGTCATTGAATCATAATTAC
Organism: Eumeta japonica; assembly: GCA_005406025.1. Taxonomy (NCBI): domain Eukaryota; kingdom Metazoa; phylum Arthropoda; class Insecta; order Lepidoptera; family Psychidae; genus Eumeta; species Eumeta japonica. The sequence continues at coordinate 15,677 of BGZK01001848.1, forward strand.
ATCTATAATTTTATTAAGTCTGTAACCAGATTATCACTTAGTATTAATTTTAAGGTCCTTAGTTTTGTATAAATGAATATATATATATATATATATATATATCCTAATAGATCATTTGTAAATTCACCTAAATTATAATAATAGTTATAAGGCTTTCTTAACTAACAAGTACAGGTTCTAAAAATATGTTTTTTTTTTTGTGTTTGTTTGACTAAGGTGGTAGTCAGTTGACATTCACATAATGTTGTATGCATGTTTTGTTTGATGTACTGTCAACTCAAAGAATCACCATAAATATTATTAGAATGAATAGTAATATTATATCAAGCTTGTTTGCACCCCATATAATTGGGCAGACTGCGCGTTATAGCTCTAATTTTGACTTGTTTTTTAGACCAATATCTCTAAAGTCTCTGAAATTTCTAATTTTTCTTTTCAAATCTGTGAAATAACATTAACTTTGCAGCTAACAAAAGTTATCTAGACATTAGAAATAGATGTAGTGTTGGATTTGAGACTAAATGCATATTTATTGTGATATGGGCTATTTTTTGTGGTTTCAGTGCAGTCTGCCTTTTATTTGAAAAATATATCAATGTTTTTAAATAAAAAAATATGCTAATTTATTAGTCAGTTTCAACTGTATGATGGGGTTTAGTAGTAAATTGCAGTGTACTTCACAAGATTTAAACATAATTTGAATGAATCTGGTTGTATTTTGAGGTTTTACATAGTATAGGAAAACAAAATACAGATAAAATTGTAATTTATATTTTGAAACGGCACTAATTATGTTTCTAACACTAATGTCAAGAAGCGCGATTTCTTTGTGTGTCCAGTATTGTGCTGCTGCCTTCATATGATTGCTCGATAATGAGAATTTGGATCTTTTTGCAATACAACTGAAATTGAACTCATTAATTGTTTAAGGTCTGCCACTTTATGATATTATTATCACCGAAGCTCTAATTCTTACATTTGGTTTTTAGGTTTCTATTTGTGAATGGATATGTATTTAAGCCTTTCACTTGACATATATATATATATATATATATATGTCTACACCTTACATAAGAATGTTTTTGAAATTATTTCTGTATATAAAGGGCTTGGCACAATATGTAGAATCATATTGTGCCAACATACAAACTATTCTGTCTATAAATATGACTATTTATTGAAAATTAAATATTTCATGGCACCATAGCTGTAAAGCTAGCGTGATATTTATTTGAGATATGTGGGTTAGAAATGTGTGTAGTATCAAATTTTAGGTTAAATATGCGCCAGCATTAGTGACAGACATGGTATAAAGAAGGTGTAAAAACCGAGGTAATAATTAATTTGTGGGATATTGAGTTTTTATAATATTTTTGTTGAGAATTTAATGTAATGGATTAACAGTTTGTATTATTCTATATTTATATAGGTTTTTGGTGTAAAAATTAATTTCATTATTGGCTGATTTCTTTTCAACTTCACCAGAATACAATAAATATATATACTAGTTATAAGTGATGTTAAAAAAATGAGAGCTGCGAGTGTCGGGGGTTCCTTGTTAAAAAAAGAAACTTGTATATTTTTGAGAAATTCACTGAGGTGAACAAAACATTTATACATAATTTTACATTTAGAATAATATGCATTCAAAATCCCATTTATTTTTAGTATTTTATGTGGTTTCTCACAATGTACAAGAAATATATATATTTTTTTTAAGAATGTTGTTATGTAGAGCGTTACTTCTGAAATGTATAGGAAGATAATTCTGAATTAACCAAATATAATAAAATATTTATCTCTGCACAACTTAGTTTTCAAGGATATTGATAACATTGAATTCGCGACCGATAAAAAATGAGATATATGTACATATGGTAGACTAAAGCTTTCTTGTTAAATACGTTTGGTAGTGTCAGAATGCTGGACACGTGGCGTGCCTTTGTGTCGGGTGGAGTGGAGGCCGCGGCGCTGGCGCCCTCAGCGCTGTGAACTCGCTTGTAAGTTTTGTAAATAAACTATTTTTTAGCTTTCACGTTGCAGTTCCATTTTTGGTGATAGTTCATCATTGTATCTATGTAAATATTTAAAATGTACTACTTTGTAAAGATAATTGTGAATTTGAACTGATTATTTATTTTCATAGGTGCATCTGAAAAAAATCTATTTCTTTTTATGTATTTTGTAAAATGTTAGTGTATAATTGGTCTGTGCACTAAAATTACATTGTTTTTGTTTAACGAATAATTCATTCGATGTCTTTTGTATGGTGTTATATTATTTAAACATGGGATTGTTTGATTTCCAGCCTTAATGTATAATAGTCATAAAATGTTTTGCAATTATAGATGATGGTATACACTTATGCTGTTTGTGCCTGAAATTTCAAAATCCTTTATTCATAAAAAATATTAATTAGAAAAATTTGTTATCAATATTTTAATACCCAATTTGCATTAGAGAGTGGTATTTGTCTTTCCTTTCAATGAATGTTGGCACTACAGCATTAAGTGGGTATAAGAGAAGCTTACAGGAGTTGTACAATGGACCTCTGCTAGTTTTTAGGAACTAGCTCATAGAGGGACAACTATGAATTGTTAGCTTATTTAGGCTTGCACAGGAACATTCCTGTAGCGACTGTGACATATTTAAACGAATGTTAGTGATATAGATGATGTTTCTTAATAAAGATGCATAACATTTTAAATTAATAAACATGTATTCTGCACAATGCTTCATTTTCAGGATAAACTACATAGATGTGATTTGTTACATAATCTGGACCCCCATGCCGTTTCTGGCCTTAATTTAATGATGACCTCATCAGATTTATATAAGATAGAAACCGAAGAAAAAGTACCTCAAGTGGTTTTGGTTATAGTATTCATTGAAGGCACCGACTATTGCTTTAAGAAATTCATAATAAGTCTGAAGCGAGAGTACAGTATTTTGCATATTAAACAAAAGGAGCTATCAATAATTTAATGAGCGGTTCTCGACCGTAAGATAAATATGCTTAGCGACCTGGCGCTAGAGCCGGTGTGCGGTGGCCACGCATGCACGTCGGGGCGGCTTGGCGGTCCGGGCCGCGATATGTTAACTGATTAAATTCAATGTAAAGTTTTGAAATAAATAACATAGAAAGGATGGTGTTTCTTATTTAATCATATACCGATTGTATATTTATTAAACACATGTAATGAATACAGTTAAGCTATGGGAAAATTTAATGTGAAAATATAAAGTTTTCCTACAAAAATAGATCTGTGTGAGAGGAGACAATTTATTGTAAATTTATGCATAACAAAGAAACTTTGTATAAAATTTGTATAAAAATTTGCACTTATCGAATTGTAATGTTTCTGAATTTGTGGAATATTTTAGTTTTTATATGTATACTGCAATCACAAAAACATTGAATTTGAGTCAATACATTCTTGGCTTTATGAATAAACAAAAATTGGCTATTATAATCTGTGTAACAAATCAAGGCACCTGTGCAATTTTTAAGAAATTTGAAAGTCATCTCATAAGCACTTTTACCCAAAATAAACATAAGTTTTGTAGATGAATTAGGTTTGACAAAATATGAATACTCTGCTGTTATTTTAGTTTATACCAAAACAATGTAGGAACTTTTGTTTCATTTTAAAGAATGACAATTGTGACAGTGTAGATGTTTTAATAGAATGTGACAGGCAATGTGCCTGTTCATTCTATTATATTTCAAGCTTTTATTTACATTCAACATATCTTTATAAGTATATATTTTTCTACATATGTCAAATAGTCTTAAATGCCTGGATTGAATTTGATAAAATTCTTTATTTGAGTAGATCTCTGATGGTTCATTTGATTCACAGTTGGACTCTGTAGGTAGCGCTGCGATCGGGTCTAGGATTTTTTTTAGTTTTTGGTGATTTTTTTTCCATAACAATCCTAAAATTTTGAATCTTTCTCTCCATTATTTTTTAAATAAAAAAATTATATTAGTCGACTGTTAAACCTTGAGTAAGTTTATGAGCAATCGGCCTTCTGAGAATAATTTTGTATACCATAGGTGGCCCTGATTTGGCATATATGTCAATATATGTGCAAGTCTTTTGTCTTAGCTTAGAGTTAAAATTTAGATTTTTATCTGTGTGTTTTGATAGATAGTAAATAGACTATTCCCCAAATTAAAAGTAAGAAACTTCATAGTCGTTGCTTACTGCATTTGCCGAAGCAAAGTAAACTTCTCGTTTTTCCTATTCTTGCATTTTCAATTCTAATTTTATATGAAAATGTGTCAAGTTCACAAGTTTTGTCTTATATAGAAACATGTTCGTTTTTTGGGGTTTTGAAATGTTTACACACTGTGTATTACTATAGACGTTATGGAAACAAATAATAAAAAATAGAGTTCAAAAGTAGTCCTCACGCAAGAAACATGTTTTTTCAGCATTTTTTTTGTTCAATTTCTATATTTGTTCTTATTGTTCATTAATTGTTAAAAAGTATATAGTGTTCAATATTGTATGATGGTATCTTCATGTGCGAGTCCGACTCGCACTTGGCCGGTTTTGCTTTTTTATAACGTAAAACCCGTATGAAAAAAAACTATTAATCAAGCTTAAATTCTTTTTTAATTAATCTGTCAGTTTAATATTCGTCACGTTCTGCTTTACATTTTGTTGTGTAAAAATGAGCAATATTTTATTACGTATTTCAATGCAGTTATAGAGCAAATAAATTCTTTTATGTTTGGCATTTCAAACGGCGGAAGTACGGACGGACGGAGGAAGACATTTGCGTTTTTGCTTGTCCGTCTAAATTCCAGCAACGACAAAGGTAACGTCGGTAGGAAAGTAATGCGGTCCATCAGGTGCAAGAAATGTGTTTAATTAAAGAAACGTCAACTTAAATTGAACTAATACTGAGACTGCTTACGTATAAAATGCAACAGGCTCCGGTCGACGCGCGGTCAAACTGACAGTCCTTAGAGAATCAAAAACGGCAAACTAGGAAATTGTTTTTATTATTATTGTTTTTAAAATAGTGTCCATTGAGATCAATACATCACTTCATTCGATGGACCCACTAGAGAAACACTGCCTACTCGAACTTACGTGTCGTTTTGACGGCCTTTTTATATGAAACTGCTGTTTCGTTAGTATCCGTAAACCACTCGTTGAAGATTTTCTTTTGTTTTAGAAAATAAATAAGCGTATGGTGCGAAGTACGGGGCGTAAGACGGATGAGTAAGTATTTCAATACCTAACGTCCTCAAATTGTTAGTTGTGTGTCTAGCCATATGTGGTAAGACGTCATTATGAAGGAGAATCCTACTGCGAGGTGGTTTTTCTGAACTTTTTCCAAAATACGAGGCAAACAGTGTTAATGTACTAAGCTGCAGCGACTGCTTTTTCTATCTTCTAAAACAACTATTGCATAATGACCCGTCATTCCGAAGAAAGAGGCTACCATCTTTTTTTTGACGCTCGAACCTCGTTTTACTTTATTAGGCAATTCAAATGAAAACGCCCACTGGTCAGACTGCCTTTTGCTTTCGGAATAGCAAAACTAAATCCAGCTTTCACCACCTATATACAGCATTTGAATCATCACCGGCAAATCTTTGCATCATTTCGCGGCACCAATTAACACGGCGGAGTTTTTGAGCTTCGGTCAAATTACGAGGTGTCCGCCGAGCACCAAGCTTCCTGTTCGTTAAATGTTGTCTTCGGTCGTCGCCGCAGAAAGACCTCCCTCACGCAGATCATCAGTCAGGATAGAGGGAGCACATTTGAACTTTTTAATCAGTTATAAACAGTAGCAAAAAATGGAGCTTTATCATTAAAGGCTACTTGAAGTATGGTATAACTTTCTTGTTACTTTATATGGCAACGAAATTCATAGAAAATTATTGCACGAAAGTTTTCTCGAGTTAAATTCACTTTGACGTTAGACTAACAATTTTATTTTTCCCGCCAATTTGTAAAAACAACGACATGAATGCAACATACATATTGCGGTTGGCAGAATTAGTCTTTAAATATATTTTATTATTTTACGTTTTCTAAGTGGTCAGTTCTAATGATTTAAATGTGACCTACATACGCATAGTAACCGTTGTGCGACTCCACTCTCCAGCTCAAGACAATTTTTACTAATAACGTCGATCCTTCAAAATGACATTGCATACATATTTCCTGACATTTTCAAAGAGTGTGCCCCCAATACACAAACCGTTGCTGCTGACGGTGGGTGCGAACGTCATTGATAAGACGATTTTGTTTTTGCTTCATATTTACTATAATAAATTATTCTGAGGCTAATAAAATGTATCATTGTCGATTATTCTTAGTTGAGAATCACTCCTTATTGATTACACAGGTCAAAAAATATATATTTTGTTTTATGTTTTAATGCACTAATTCCGTTTCTATACTTGCAAAAATAAAATTGAAATTTTCATTTTTGACTTATAAAGTTTGCTTTTGTCTGTTTCTAATACAGACAAAAGATTAGATATCACACAAAGTGTGTGACATCTAATCTTAGATTATACCCTGGGTTACAACATAAATTACAAACAGTTTCATCGAAATCGGTTCTATAATTTTTGAGTTTATCATGTTCTTACAAACAAAAAGACTAAACATTTTTAAACGTATTTTGGTTTAGAGTATATTTTAATACGAATTTAAATTTTATTTTGCTGGTATTGTAGTTGATGCGATTGTAATTTCATACTGCAGATATTGGAATGAATATAAAACTTGCCAAATTCTAAATTTAATATCATTGAATTAACAATTTTTCTTTGAAATAAGCGTATTATAATAATGTTGTACCTTGTTATAGTTACCATTGAAGGAAGTTGGTACCCGTTCAGATCTCAACTCTTCGGCAATGTCGCCAAGCCGCGACGTCTTTTATACCGAACTTTTTAACGTTTATATTTTTGTTGGCATGTCATTACTTTTTGAAAACTTTTACAGATATTTGTTTTATCTGAAGATTTTTTTCTAAGTTAAACAGTAATAAGCTTTAGTAATTCTTCAAAAAAAAAAGAATTGCCTAGACATATTAACATTTTGATATTAACTACTATTAGTCTAAAAGTCCGCTGAGTGTTTCTTCAGTAGTGGTTGATTTGTAGGAAAAAATAAAATAGTGAATGCGTATACGATTGTGTCATTGTGATGCTTGCGGGTCTCTCTCGGAAGTCCTTTATGATCAAAGTATAAGGTATGTAGAAATATGAACTTCTTTTCTGCTATGTGCAAAAATCAATCTTGATTTCCTGTCTTTCTTGAAGCGAGGTATGCAACTGCTGTTCAACTTCCTTTAGCTCTCCTTCTTTCTAGAAAAATCTTAGTTGTTATTTCATTTTCTATAGCGTCAGGTAAACCAGCAACTTTTAATTTCGTTTATACAATGTGCTATTATACGACTAATCCACGCATGCGATCTACAGAGCTTTTATTGTTTTGAGGTCTCCATCCCGCTTCTGGGCTCGTCTGATCTAGTCGTGAATACCAGTCACTCCCTTACAACACGTACGCGTTTTTGCCGAGTCTAATTACATATCTTTACTCTTGCTTTGTTGCTCTAGAGCTATATGCCATATATTCTTTTTTATAATCAAATTTTTGTAGAAGTAGAACCCGTCGTGCAACTCTTCTCCAAAAATTTTTCTTCTTCAACGTTATCTCAAACACTGTGGAGTCTGTCAGTGTCTTAAATGAAATACTAAAGAGATATGTTCTGAATTTTTTGACTTCGTCTACAATCGCTAGAGCTTCAAGTTCATTGCTGCTATATTTCTCTGCTCTCTGCTCCTGACGTCTTTTTCCTTTCATATTATAAATCGAATGAAAACTTTTTTATTAGGGTCCTGTTGTATCGAAATAATAAGCCATTCCAAAGTCATACCCATGTGAGTGTGCATGGGAAATCTTGAATTGAATATTTTCAATACAAGACGTTCTGATAACAATCTACAAGGTACTCTTTAGGTTTTCTTCGCCACAACAAAAATATTTATACTTTTTCAGTGTTTCTGTGAGTGGTCTTGCGATTGCCGCGATATTAAATATTATTTTTTGTACTGCGATATCAAGCCAATAAGACTTTAACTCTTTCTATTGTAGATATGGAGTTGGGAAAACTTAATAACCGCATCGGTGTCGAGGGCGATGTTATATTGTTTTATCAGATGCCCCAAACACTCGACCCCAGTGATTAAACACTTTTCTTCTATTTGCATTTTGATCATAAGCAGTCGCTGTATGTAAAACTATTTCCAAATATTCTACACCCCTTGGTGATTCTTTCCTGGAATAATAATGTCATCCATAAAATCATTACATCTCTTAGGTCATTAGTCCTGAAGAATGAAAAGTGTGTGTATTATGTACACATGTAAGAAGTGAAACTTTTTATGACATCATTTTCGAAAAATGATTTACTATTTACAACTACAGAAATTGGTTGAATAAAGCTAATTAGATAAAGTTTATAAAAGGCTTTTATTATCATAGACATGGATACAAATAACTTTATAAAATTTTTCGCTAATACTTATTGAAATATTATTTTCACGTCACTACCAGTTTCAGAAATAGAAATGTTCAGAGTTTCATGTTGAGACTTGTAATGGTATAAATCTAGAAGGGTGATAGTAGGGAGATGTAGGTAATGGGGATCACTTAAGAGAGAATTGAAATAAAACCATATCTATTAAACATTTATTTATTGTTTTGCTCTTATAATAAACTTTACTTATTTTACTAACAATTGAGATCAACTTAATCAATTTGGCTTATAAATTTTGGAATAATAAAGATTAAAAAAAAATATTTGTTTGATCACCATTGTCAACATCGGTTGGCAATGGTGGTCAGCATGTGGACAATAGTGATCAACACATATCGCACACATAATTCTGAGCAGAGTCCCACCCAGTGCAGTCGGCATGAGCCCAAAGCCCACAAGAAGTGCACCGGTACCATATTTTGCGGTCTCGTCCAAATTCGCCACATACAATACACATGTCACCAGCGTCTTCTGCATCATCGTCTTCATCATTCTGGCATAACTCGTCCGTATTTACGTCTGACATCGAAGTATCATTCGACTCCTGAAGAATTTTCTTCTTAACCTTCTCAACATTGCTTTTCTGTGGCTTGCTTTTCTTTCCCACTCCTTTTCCCTTGCCTTTTAAAGCTTTAGCCTTCCTCTTATTTTTTTTTCGACTTTGATCGGTGTTGATGTCAAAATTGTTGCGTGCTGTTTTTTTCTTCCTTGTCTTGTCTTGAGAACAGCTGATTTCTCAGGAAGCTTGATGAAATTTTGGGTAATTGGGTTCCCAGATGTTAATGGTATTCCGAATTGACACGATATTGCAGTCGCTGTTTGAGGAGTTGTTGAACAAAATGTGGATGTACTTGGAATGGGACTGCCTTGTCTTAGCTCAACAATAGCTGTAGGTACTGAGAGGGGCAAATCTCCGGCAGCATTCGATTCTAAAATAGAGTCAACTGTGTCTTGAACTACAATGGGTTCTGACTGAAGGACTTCAGCTGCTAAAAAGTCTTCATCTGAAAATACATTGGGATTGATAGGAAAAATACCCGTTGCTCTAAACCCGGCTTCACCCTTACTTATGGAGGCAACACTTGAGAATGCTTTTTTGACCAGGGAAGCTACATCATAAGGTGTTATTCTCTCTCAAAGTTGACTTTTCATGAAAAAATCGCATTCTTTTCTATATGCAGCTTTGAATGGTTTTTTGTGTATCTCTTCTGAAGACTGGAAAATGGGATGTTCATGGTCTTGGCGGCTTTCCTCACTGAATAATTTTGTTCTTCAATGAGTTTTATAGCCTTTCTAGCTGATCCATAGTCCAGCTAGCTTTATCTGTCTTCCTAGGACGTACTTTCGGCATCTACAAACAAAAATACATTGATTCAGCAAAGTTAGGTTATGTGGGCAATGAGAGTCACCATGTAGGTAATTGAGTCACCTGATTCCAATTGCATACATGGGCGAAAAGGAGAAAAATATCCTCACAAAAAAGTAACAGACACAACAACAATCTGATTTTTATTACAATCTAAAATTTTACGATTATTACATATTACACGTACTGAAAAAAGCGTAGTAATTTAAGACTTACCTTCAAATGTCGAACTTAAAAAATTAGAACAAAATGGTGCGAAATATTCATATAGCTGTTTCTCACTAGCGCGTCGCGCGAATGACGTGAGTCCCCCACCCGCGCCCGGGAATGTCTAAAGCTAACGCGTGGGTATGTTAGCATCACTTGGTCGCGTTCGTATTTTGTTATTATGTGGTGACCACCATTGCCAACTGACTCCGATTGCATACATCTCCCCTACTCATTTGCGGTTCTCTATTGAAACGTAATGACACTGAAATTGTTTTTTAAAATATTGATCACTCGTGATAAAAAATAAGTTGCCTACGACAAGAACGTGCGAAAAAGAGCAAAAAGCAAACAAACTCTACAAACTACAGCGAAACCCGGATTAACTCACAATGAGTACTGCTTACAGCTGATGAGACTCAAGCAAGAAGTGCAGAAAAAACGGCCAGAATTGATCAACAGAAAGAGTGTGGTTTTTCACCATGATAACACCAGACGACATCTTTAACCATTCAACAAGTATTGAAAGAGTTTGATCGGGAAGTGTTAATGCATCCACCACATAACTCAGACCTTGCACCCTCAGAATTTCACCTGCTTTGGTTTCTTCAGATTTTTTTAAGTAGTGTTAGGTAAACATCAACATAGGCCTGTCAAAACTACTTGTCGCAGTTTTTTGTTCAGAAGTTCCAAAATTTCTATAGCAATGGGCTTATGTCATTACTTACAAAATGCAACAAGTTGTTGAACAAAATAGCATTATATATTATAATTTTATGTAAATAAATTATGATGAAAAATTGTCTCATATTTGTATATAAAATGCGATAAAACTTTTTCCCCAACCTATTTTGTATTAGCGAAAGAATTATTAGAAACGGTGTAGTAGTTCAGTTCAATAATATGAAACGCGGAAAAAGTCGGGAATAAATACTAAAGTAAATGCATAGAAACCTTCTCCATGAAAACATATACATATATACCATCTTTCATATTCAGTCAAACTGATTCCAAGTTCGTTAATTTCGGACGGACCAACATTCATTATCACACAAGACTATAATGACGTAATCTTTTCAGCTACATATCTGTGCTACAAGAACTACGCTTACTATCGCGACAATCCCGTAAACCTACATCAAACGACCAACCTTAAGGGTGTCACTGAATCGATATTCATGTCAAAGGAGACTTGGCTCGTCCTCTTGATAATCGCCGCCGTGGTGGTGGTGTTGCTGCTTCTCATTGTCGTCTTCTTAAGAAAAAGGATAACGATCGCTATCGCCCTCATCAGAGAAGGCAGCAAGTGAGTATTTAGCGCTGAACATGTTAAATTCATTTTAACTACATTTAAATACAAACGGCTGTAGCAAATCTGTTTATAATTCAATTGTAACATAGACAAGTATAAACGATTAGTTAAATATTTAAATAATCCTTCCAATTACGTCTAATATTTGCGTGTATAATTCGTAGTTTAGGAAGTTAGATTACCTTATCGACTACGTAAATCACGACCGTCGATTTGTTGGGTTGTCTTGTTTTGACCCAATCCTTTTTTTAATATTAAATCTTATTACTAGAAAATCAGATCGGTTAGAAAATTTATCTATTCAAACAGCCAAGTATAATTATTGCATTATTACAAACCGCGATTCTCAAAATACTAACCCGAAATTATATTAAGACTAGAGTCGACTGAGATCGATATCTTGTTTGGGAGACAGACTGAGGACGACTCGATGTGTGCACTCGAAGCGCCGCAAACATACGAATTAATGAGACTTCATGTATGTTACAGGGCAGTGGGTGATATAAAATCAACTGTAGCGTTCCCAATATTCCCTTGGGCGCTAGTGTGCTGCGTTATAGCGCTGGGCGTGGTCGTACTCATGTACCTGCTGTCCATCGGCGAGTCCAGCTTCAGCGTCGTCAACTTACAAAACGATACGTCTTGTCGCTGTGAAAATAATGTCTACACAGAGGTAAATTATATCACAAAACAGCTGAAAAAATATGAAATGTTATTAAACAAACACAACAAAATATTAATCATGAATGTATTTATTAATATTGTTAAGATCGTATGAAAAGAAAAAAGCAGGTGTATATTCAGAAACAAAAAGTTAAATAATTAGCTACGGAACCACTTAAATACATGTACTTGTTCGCGTTTGGCTTGTGAATGCACACACTGCAGAATTAAAACTGACTACTAGCACTCGAACTTTGTTACATATATATATATATATATATATATATATATATATATCTCGACTAACCTCCTCGAATCTACTAATATAAACAAGCCAATAAATTCTATAATCAACAAATTCTATGAAAAGAAAAACGTACATGTCATGGCCATCATAAATATTTTTTTAAGTTATTATTTTGTAGTTTCAATTATTTCGTTAGTAAATACAGTTCGTAACAACAATGAATCAATTTGAGGTATTGATGAAAATAAAATTATCAGGTCTATGTAGATGGACTTACTATGTAAAAATACTTTGAAAATAGTAATTTCGTGTAATTTGATAAAATTACGAAGAAAATCATAATATTTTTACGAAATCCTACAAACACGCAGAGTACTTGTGGTTTTTTCTACTCTTTACGCATCGCCTCTATCCTCTATCCTGGTGCTCATTTTCGATAGGGAATTCTTTCAAATTTTGGCTCAAGATTTTTGTGAATTATCGTTTCAAAAAATACATAATTGATGTTTTAATATTACAAATTATGGGAATCTACACTTCTCAAATAGTTGTTTCTTCCGATTATAATAAAAATTGTTAGTTTCTTCAAATCTTTTGTATTGAAATCAAATGGCAAATAGTGTTTATCTTCTTTTTAGAACTATCAAGCATGTGATCCAGAAGTTTTCGCCCAACGCTGTCGGGACATCAGTACAGGTTTGGCTTGTCGTGCAGCATCATGTCACTTTCACGGAATAGAGAGCCCCAGATATGTGCCCTACATGCATAGTATGTATATGTAACACTTCTATCATCAGACATACATTCTGTTATTAATGCATTTTCAATCATTGAAAAATATTTATTTCATTAACCTTCTTACGTACAATAAGGAAAGGCGTTCTTAAAAATAATATTCAAGAACATAACGCATGAAAAATTTATGATTTTTGCACATTATGAGAGATAATTTTTATGATTCATATAGATAGATTTTTTATGTATCTCTCATTTGTATTACGGTGCATTTCGGAAAATACCCGTGAAAGAATTGTGAATCTTAATCAAGGGTCGGGTTATAATAATTTTTATAGTCAACATAATAATCATATCCAACTATTTTTTTAAATATGAATGTTTGTTTGGATATTTATGATTCAGTCACGCATAAACGGCAGAACGAATATGAAAGAAATTTTTCGTATGGATAGAACACGTTGTCCATCAACTTTATGCTTATATGATACTTTTTATGTCGGTAATGTGTTCCTGTAGTATAATTTGATTGGAATTTGAATCCAAGGCGAGCCGGGGTTGGAATCGAAAACGAGGGTTCAAATAAGTCAAGATCAGAGTTGATATCAAGAATGGGACTGGGTTCGGTATTATGATTGACAGTGAAATTGTTCGGCATGAAATGAAGGGAATAGTACATTTTATGATCTGGAACCGCAGGCACAAGCTTAGAACCATAAAATACGAGAAGCCCTTTAAATAACCAGCATTGATAGCTTTGTTGCATTGTTTTCACTATCACTACAAATCAAAACCAGAATCAGGGTCACGGCGTCAAAATACACTACTTGCTTCCTTTAGCACGAATGACGTTGCAAATTGCTTCTAGCTATTGAGATATTAATGGAATACTGTAATTTTCGAATACAGAATCTGTTATGTAGTTAGCGAGTTAGGTACATAAATGGTTACGTAATGCACTAAGTGTATAATGATAGAACACCTGGTACCATAAAATTGTTAGTAGGCAAGTAGAATAAAATATAATTATGATTATAATTAATTTTATTTACATTACTTATTTTAAGCGCTGGTGAACTTGAATATTACTAATCTCTGATGAAAATCTACCTATTTAATCACGCTCACAGTCTACCTTAGATAATAATGAAAGCATAATTACAGAAATGTTTCCTTTTTAACAATTGCATCTCAATGTTTACACTTTCAGTCGTGAATGTAGTGGGATTTTTCTGGGCGATATTCTTCATACAGGGCGTGTCGGACATGATGCTCGCTAGTACTTTCTCCACGTGGTACTGGACCTTCAAGAAACGTGACTTGCCCTTCTTTACACTCACTGAGGGCATATTTCGAACTATACGGTTAGTGTAAATATATAATTATTAATAGTTAATTAATTTCGTTTGAGATCAATTTATGAATTTTGTCTTATCGCCATAAGTTTCAAATAGCTTTTGGTCGTTTGAATAATCAATAAATTACCAATTAATAATGTATGTTGAGTTTTCAAATTCTGTGGAACTGTTGGACTGGTACATTTATTATCCTCTCAGTTTTATAATTATACTCTATCTTATATTTAAAGGTGTAAGTAAAAGATGAACCAGTCATTTTTACTTTTAGTTTAGTAAAAAAAAATGCAATCATGTTCACAATTAATCAAAATAACCGAAGTAGAAAGTTAAATATGTAAAATGCCATCAAAACTGTATATAACTGCATAACCCATCAAAAAATATTACTATGTAGACACTATTTTTGTATTATTATTTAGTGTTTTATTATGACAATCATCCTTTAACTATAAATATAATAAAATGTCACATATTTTCAAGAATCGTTGATAGATATTAAATTTGTCACACTAGTAATTGTAATATTTACACTAGGCAAAATTTGTCACGTAACGTACATGGTATTTATTAAACAGTAGGTGCTTGTGGGCTATATCAGGCCCCGTTATCAGTGGAAAGCAAATATTTATCTTTAACATTGTGTAGGTTTGCTTTTTATTAAAAAGATACCACTCGAAGTCCTTGTACTACTTCCTGTTGTCTGCCCCTCTATTAGCACATCCTCAATGCCATTTGAAATTAACCGAGTTACTAATAATGAACATATAAATAAATATCTTGCTATGAAAATAATATATAACACTACTCTAGACATTAATTACTGTTCGCATTCTACATTATACAATTATAAAACTTGTTTCTTTTTTCTGCTTGAAAACCATACAACATATTGACTATCACGATCCACACACCTGCGGCGGCGCTAGACCAAACATAGACGTCGAGGACATCAGATTTGCGAGGCCTCTCTTGTTTTTCAGTCAGGAAGAAAACGTTAGACTATATACAAATGATCTGAATTATGCACTAATGTTAGCTTGTAAAACATCTTTGTGAGGCTCCCTTATGGAAAAAATCTCATAAACCTCATAAAAACATGGACAAATGCAGATCAAATTCTCATAAAAGGCTATGAGATCTATGAGAAATTGGTCTGCATTTGTCCATGTTTTTATGAGGTTTATGAGATTTTTTCCATAGGGCCTCTCAGAGGTATCTGAATCTCGTCGGCGGTCACCGAGCCTGACGCCACCACTGTCTACAGTAGGCACACTGCACTCAGTAATATTCCGGACAATTTAAATATTTGTCATATTTATTCTATTTTTAAATAAATATTCTATATTTATTCTATTCATCATATTTAGTTTTTTATTAATATTAAATATAACTAGTTAGATTATTATTAGTTAAAATTTTTTCGATCTTGTCATAATTTGTTTTCGAGGAAGCTGAATACTCACTAGAATGATTACAAAAACTATACTATATCTACCATTACACAAGAGACATACGTAACATTACATACGCGTTATGTCTAATATCATATAGTTTGCGGTGTCGAATGGTCAAGTGCGTTGCCTTCCACTCAAAAGTTACTGGATTCAATTCCTGACCAGTCCTGACCAAATCGATCAATAAGTTTTAATTTATGTTAAATTAAATCACTCGCTTCGCTTTTCAAAAAGCAGCTTAAATCATGGGTGCTTCTCGTTATTACCGTATCGGTAATAGCCCACAAAGCAGCATTGGGTCAGCATGGGGTTTAAGGTGCAAAATGATCGATCTGAAATTGCGATTGTGGGAGTGAACGACTCAATGAAGTAGTAAAGACCTGCTATTGCACAACAAATACCATTCGGGGATTTTTATAAAAAACATTTTTAGTATCGAGCCAAGCAAAACGGAAAGTGAACTATTCAAACTAAAATTAGAATAACATTGTAATTAAGCTATTCTTACAGCTATCATTTGGGCACAGTGGCGTTTGGTGCTCTCATCATCACCATAGTACGTATTATTCGCCTGATGTTAGAATACATCGACCAGAAATTGAAGAAGTTCGACAATCCGTTCACGCGCTGTGTGCTGTGTCTGTGTAAATGCTGCTTCCTTTGTTTGGAAAACTTCCTCAAGTTCATCAACAAGAACGCGTATATAATGTGCGCAGTACATGGAAATAATTTCTGTAAAAGTGCCAGAGATGCTTTTTCACTGCTTATGAGGAATATCGTCAGAGTGGTTGTTTTAGATAAGGTAATTTTTTTTATTACAATGACATAGACCTGCATTGAAACAATTTTGGATAATGAAATAAACTATGCGAAACCTGCATGATTTAAAAAGCCAAAACATAGGTACTGCATATATTAAAAATTCTTATTTTCATTAATATAAATTGAAGTATTGCAAAATCTGTATTTCATGTTGAACTGAACCATGCAGTGCTTTCGAACATCAATCATGAAAAATAACGATTTTCGTATTTTTTGGAAAATCAAGTAAAGCAAATATTTGACATTATACATTTTCCAATTCCTTGTTTCATTTCCACTTAATATCAACATTTTTCTTTTAGTACCTAAATTCATACAAGTAACATTAGAAATTTGCAAAGACAATAAAATTATTTCATAAGAGATCGATAAGAGATCGCATAGTTCCGCAAGTTACATTTAGTACATACCGTATGAAATTGATTATACGTCTTTCCGCAAATGTTCATAATCTTTTTCTTTTTTGGAACAACTTTGCCAAAAAACCATAGTCATTGAAGTAGCCATTTCTGAGAAAAATTGCTCAGAGCTTAAATATGTAAACGTAGAAGTTCAACTCTAGGGCTTAATAACACGATGCGAACCCCGTCATCTGAGGCTCTAGCAAGTCTGCCGTAAATCCTTCCATTTACGCGCGGTTAATGATCGGATGCGCGACTTTAGAGGTTTAGGTATTTTGCTATAAAATGTTACGTTTATGATACTGACGGTTTTGAAAATAAGCTTGTGTATGATTAATATTGAAGTGTTTAATAACAATGCCTTTTACTGTCATCGAATATGCAAACATGATTTGTTGTTGTGAAGTTTGCTGAGGTAATATCGCTGTGCGGCTCTAAAAATTTACAGTGAAACTTATCTTGACAGCCAAAAATCTGCGAGTTCACGAGTAATATTGCGTCCTTTATCGTTTACGCAATAATTTACCTATAGTGCCACAAAACGTTCCTAGGTAATCACCATGGTGGGCGTACATCTACAATTTCTTCACATCTATAAGGACGAATATTGAGATTTTCCCTGCTACTGCTACTTGCTGTCGACTTCCGACAGCAAGTAGCAGGCAAGCGGGCAGGCGCTTTCGCATTTCACGCACAATAAAAAAGATAACAGACATGAACAAAACATAAAACGACAGCGTGTTTGTTTAGAGATGAATGGAATGTGGAAAATCGGAGACTAATTTAGTAATAACGTAGCGACCTATACATCACTGACCACAAGTGTCATTTGTAGGTAAGTGATAAAATTCTTTAAAAATAATACATCGCATAGCCCGTTCATCACGTGCCCGGACGCGGCGTGGGTTGAGCGCCGCGTGAACACCGTCTGGCCGAGCATTTTGTAGGATTTTCTCTATTATTATTTATAAGCATATTTTCAATGATATATTTTTGTTATAGTTACTTTGGCAAAGTTGTTCTAAAAAAGGAGATTATGAATATTTGCGAAAAGATGCATGATTTTATTCCATCCTGTATAAAATTTTGAAAATAGGTGATGTATTAAATTACATTACAAATATACTAATGTATATTTTGTGAATAATAGTGTATTCAAAGACATTTAAACAGTAGTAAATTTATTTAGACATATGTCCAAACCATACTTTATTCTTTCAGGTGACTGATTTCATATTTTTCCTGTCAAAGCTTCTGATATCCATAGGAGTTGGAATTGCAGTATACTATTTACTGCAGTGGACCTATGTGTATGAAGTAACGGGAGGAGAACACCTTCACTATAATTACGTGCCTGCAATCATACTCAGTATTGCCACATACCTGATCACTACCATATTCTTTAACGTATATTCCATGGCTGTAGATACATTGTTCCTCTGTTTTTGTAAGTATTTATCAAAAACTAATTATTTCAAAAATAATTTTCACTTTTTTACTTTTTACTTGGAAATAACAGCCTTTTTATCTGACTGTGGTGAAATCTAAAAGGAGAGTTGTGTTTGACCTGTATATATATCTGATCATATGTTTTCTTGTAACTACTAAACGACTGAACCGATTTTGAAGATTTCTAACGGCGTTAGATTCGTCCTGAAAATGTGCATTTCAGTGTATTAAAGTTTAAAAAAAAAAAACATAATGTCGGGGCACCATTTGGCGGCAAACTGAGCGTCCGCAAATCTACCAAGTCGTGTATTGAAGGATTTTAAAAGGCCATCACAAACATTTATACAACCTCTATGTTGAAAAGTATTTTCGGTTAACAAATTGTAAAATAAAACTCAAATTGTTTAACTGGACAACACTCCTATTAGTGTTCATAATTTCTGGTTTATGATATACAGAAATGTGGCGGACGTAAACACTTATTTATTCACCAAAGGTCGAGCATATGTCACTTTGCTGCTAAGATGCATGCAGCTTTGGCCATGTGTTCATAAGATCCAGGAAGCCTGTTAAATAATCATGACCTCATCAACTTTTTACATAAAATAAATCATCTGTGAAGTTTTGCACAACTTAATACATTTTAACTGTGAACTAAAAAAGCTTAAGTTAAAAAAGCCTGATTGCAGTATATAAACATTTTAAATTTAGGTTGTAAAGTGAAAAGCAAAAAACAATTAAAATAAAACAAATGAAGATATTTTTATCTGTGTGAACATACAATTATTATTACATAGGTTACTCTTATATTTACTTGTTTTCGCTTTTCCAACAAATTTTAAATTTTTTGTGTAACACAGTCGTATATTTTGATTTTCTAATTACTGTTTTTTCTTATTCTCTACTATTAATTTGATGAACTATACATTAATGCATTCTACATTGAGACATAAGTAGATTTTCTTTTATTGATATTTAATTTAAATAAAATCTAAATCTCAAATTTATTTCATCTTAGAACAATTGGTTGATAAAAACCAAAAACTCGTACTAAGTTTCATCAATGTTTTTGTGCCTAAACTTTAATTAATCACTTATATATTTACATACTTAACAAAACTTATTTTTTAAATAAAATTATTAATTGTGTAAATGTCTATTATTATTTAGGCTTGATTGAGTAATATTTTACTTCACAATATTACATTTTTGTAGAATATAACAATATATGTATTTTATAATCCGAAACATATTTCACGGTAAACAAGCAAAAATGTAATTGTATCAACTATTATAATTTTCAGTGGAAGACTGTGAAAGAAACGACGGATCAGCAGAGAAACCTTATTTCATGTCTAGAAATCTCATGAAGATTCTGGGAAAACGTAATAAGATTGATTGATACTCCTTCCATGTATGTGCCAGTTCAGTGTAAAATTGTACAGTACTAATGAATAGTGAGATTTTAAATAATAAGTCACAAATTACGTGTTTATGTTTTTTGTAATGCAATAATATAGTGAATTCAATGAACTCAACTTGCCAACATAAAAATTTTGGTCAAAAATGTTTATTCATTACATATTTATTAATGTTCATTAACAGTGTAACAATACAGTTTATACATGATAACAAAATATTTATTGTGACATTTACATTCATTTCAAATTCAAAGATCTCACACAAATGTATGGACCACCATAGGCATAATATTATACGATTTTTCAAATAAGTGATCCAAAGAAAATGTGTAAAATATACTATTTTTTATAATTAACATAAGGGAATTTTAATGTATAAGTTAGTTTTTCTATGACGATTTGTCCAAATGAAAATAGTTTTTAAATTTTAGATGTCAAGATAATAATGTAAGTCTGTATTAATTGCAATAATCATCTTTTATTAAACAATTTACTATTATAAAGTTCGTTTGGATTTTCATTAATTACCTTATAACTAGAAATTATTTTCATATCTCAAAAGTTTATAGTACAACATATGTTTAATTATTCCTCAAGAGTGCTATTTAACCTATGCAATGTAAGAAATGCAATATCAAGCATAGCTTCAGGATTAAGGAGGTCCTTAGGTGCTTCATATTTGAGACTTTCCTCATAAGCATAGATGATGCTTGCATCATCTAACATCATCTTCGATGCTACTAAAGCATGAATGCAATTTTTTATCCTAGCCATTCTTTCTCTGTCGAGATTACTCACAGGCTAAAAAAAAATACACAAATATAAAACAAATACAATACAAGTTATTGTTAGTATTTTGTCATATTGAACTTGAATAAATATATATACAAAAGCAAACTAACTCGCTGCTCACTGATTAATTATCAAATCTCAAAAATTATTAAAACCAAGATCAAGAAATTCAATTAGATTATAATTTGAATTATTTAAAGATCAACTAAGAAAGAATTTTTGAAAATTCACCTTAAGAATATATGTCTGAAACTTTTTATGGAACAAAATAAATCTATGAAATTTGGTATATCACTTATTAAAAATAATAAGATATGCCTTTCTCAATTTTATAAAATTCCAATGAAAAAGGAGGAAAATGGGTTTTAACTTTGTATATAGCTTTCTCACAGAGCAGATTATGACTGAAATTTAGTGCATAGGTTCTAAACAAGAGACGGAATTGGGACTAGGGACCAAATCATCCACATTATTGCGGAACTAGGATCAGAATCAAGAACATGAATCGGATCAAAATCAGGAGCAGTACTGACATTGAATATGAGAGCGAGCTGAGATTGGGGTAAATAAAGATGAATTGAAAGAAAAATCAATGAATTGATGCATATCCTAGCAGACAAAGGTGTCGGTAGAAGCTGATATTTTAAGTTAAAAAATACCTGCAAAACTTTAACAGGAAGTTCATTCTCATTTTCGGTTTGTACTTCAACATCTTGTTCTTGAGGACTTATCCATATATAACCATTGTTACCAATAATAATTGATATGCCACATGGTAAATTGTGGAAGTGCGTTTTTCTTCTCCTTATTAATGAAGGGAATACTTTGACTAAAGTACCTTGTGAGAGCTGTCAAATTGAAAAACATATTTTTTTTTAAATTACCACTAATTTGTCATATTAAAGGTGTTATTTGCGAATACAGTACATTATAACCTATAGATCAAGTATACCTTGCCATACTTCATACTTCTTGTATGCAAAGACAATGATCCATCTGAAAATATACTTTGAACTTCAGAACTAATAAGATCCCCTTCTTGAAGGATTTTTCTCATCATTCGTTCATCATCTGCTGATCGGCGACGCTGGTAAAAACAAAAATATATCAAATAATATATGAAGAAAATGAATATGTTGTGCTTGATTTTTCAATTCTTTGGTGTGATTATTCATATTTACATCAACATGCAAGTGGACTCAATTTTTACTAAGAATTAATGTATATGCTAAACATCACACAAAAATCACGAACAAGTACAAATTTAATATTAATATGCTAGAGAACTTACTCCATATCACAATGGTTTCAAACTACAATGACATAATTAAGAATGTAACAAAATATAATCACTATATAACAGTAGTTCATAACAATAGCACTTAGCATGATTAAAAGACTACATCAAAACACTTTTTCGTGACTATCTCTCTGAGTGGAATCTTGTATAAATATTATAAAAATTAGCATTTCTGTCTGTTTGACCATTTAAGTTCTTTACATCCGAGAACCACTTATCCGATTTACATGTTTTTTTTTTAATCCATAGCTATGTTATTTGACCTAGTTATAACATATACATTTCTAACATAAAATGAAAATATGAAAGTTAATAAAAGTTTCTAAAGAACCCTTTTACATTTTTTTATGTATGAGAATTTACAGCTCTCACTGAAGGATGCATCCAAAACTTAATATTATTAATGAGTATACCGTCATGATGTACCCTTGAATTTTTGATATGAAACAGTTCCTAAAGACAAGACAATGCAAACATACCAACTCTCCTCCAGGCAAATTAATAGATGACAATTGAAGTACAGAATCTAAACGCGAATTTGTATCTATTTTCCAACGTCTTTGTTGAACCTCAAGAACTCGACCCACAACAACATCGCCGACCTCACCAACGTATCGACTCTTTAAAGGCCGGACACATATTAATTTATTTACTTTCTGCATGACACCAGCTACAGAAGCTTTAAGACTATCATCTTCTGTGTATGTTCCATGTCCACTACAAAAAAGGTTAATAATATTGATAAAACCTATATGATTTGAATGAAATAGCATAATAGATTCTTAATGGTTACCGCATGAAATCTTGCATTCCCGTAATAATTTCACCGGGTGTATAAAAACGAGGTAATTCTCGGGAACTAGCAACAGAATGATTTACTCGCTCTGAAGCTAGCCTTATAGAGACATGTCCAGTCATTATGTCTAATTTTTTATGATTTTTATTCAAGAAATAAAGCTCTGATATAATCGACAATCAAATTTAAGATTTAACTGATTCTGTGGTTATCAATCACGGGAGAATTTTCTGTATTTACAAGATATTTGATTGACAAGCAAACTGACCACAGCTCAAAGGACTTTCTTAAAAACTAAAACAAACCACATCTCGATTGGCTATGGCTCGGCCAACCATCATGGACTTGCAACACGCAATCACAGCCTTTGAATGGATCACATAGCGATTAAAACAACACGACACTAAAAATCGGACAATTATAACACTCACAATACGATTCCTCTAGGGACAATACTCTTAAATCATTCGTGCAATAGTGGAGCAGCGCATATTATAATTCCGTGTGTATATGGTTTAAATGTATGATCAATTGAGTCGGCGATTACATGAGGCGTAATACCATAACAAATTGCTGCAACAAGGCTCTCTTAATACAGGATTTATTGGTGTATGTATATATAAGGCATATTTTGTTAGGACAATGTATGCGTTGCTATAAATATGGATGCATAGAATAATATGAAATAGAAAAAGTAAGAATTATAACGACTAAAACCCCCACAAACCAATAATATTTGGGCTATGTGTCACAAACTCAAATACGATGAATAAATAATCAAAGTAATAATTATTTTAACCGCATCCTACTGAAACTAAAACTGTAGAAAGTTGCGCCAAATCCAATTAGCATAGTATTATTCTGTGATTTTTATGTGCTCATGTATACCATAATTAATCTGTGATCTTTTTAATGTCAACCGTTGTCAACAAAGTCAATAGGAATTTCCACAGAGTAGAAATAATATGGCAATGCTATATTTGTACAAGTTTCGACTTCAATCGGGAAAATCTAACTGCGTTAATAAATTAATATTACAGTTTAACACGCAACTACTTCTAATTCATTTGTAAAAATAACACGAGAAAAAATGTCAGGCTTAAACGCTCCACCTATTACAGCTACAGACAGCCTGACTCAAGCACTGAAAGCTAATATAATTCCTAATCAAGAATATCTACTTCAGGTATGGACATCTTCCCACTGCTATCATATGCCCCTCCACGGTATTCCTATTTCAGATTAGCAAGGGACATTAAGGTCTCCAACTTAACTCAATGCTGGCTGGAAGCTCTGCTTGCATATTACTATACATTAACACTGTTGGCTTTTAAAATAAACTGTACCGATTTATTTTCAATTTTAGGGTTCTGTTCTCGATTCTGCAGTTGAAGTACTTTTACATCGACTTCGAGGTCTTTGCGATAATGTTGACACAGGGCCTGAAACTTTTGATGATCAAGAAGTATGTTTTAGTTTACGTGATCCAAATCAACAGGTAAGCTGAAAATCAACTATATTGTATATATTTTTACTATATTGATTTATTTAAAAATTGTACTCTTATTTTGAAGTTTAAAATATTATCATTTTATTTTATTTCTATTATATCTTGAAATAAATATTTTTTTTGTATGAAGGAGCTAAAAAATTAAGTAGTAATTAATGTATTCATCCTCTGTCTGGTCTGGGAAATAAGATGCAAATACAATGATGAGAATATATCATCTGCCATTTAGCAATTGAAAAGACTGCATAACTATCAAATAATTTACATTAGAAACTTTTGCTATAGTGGTTAAAAGGCTTGGAACTTTTATGAGTTTGTTACTTTTATCTGTCCACATAAGTAGTTTGTATATAAAGTCTAATTCAGTAACGGGTCAAATGGAAAATGTTGTATTTAGATTTATTTGGTATCTAAAAATCAATTTTTAATTTTTTAGTTGTTGAAAACACTACTAGAAATTTTGTTTGCCAAAATTATTAGGTATTTGAAGTACTTGTAAAATTACCTACTCTATTAATTATTTAATTTGTCCTTTGTGTTTCTTACAAACATAACAAAAGTTTATAGAAAGAAAATATTGTGAATTCATATCTTATCTGAAGACCCATTAACAGATGGTAACACTTCATTGATGAATTTGAATATTATTTCCTTGACAAAGTTTGTAAAACATACCGTGTTTATATTATATGTTCTATTTATAATTAATAATACAGTAATACCCCGGACTTACGCGATAGGTGGGACTGAGCACTATCCGCGTAAGTCGAATTCGCGTAAGTCGGGGTACAATTTTGCATATAAAGACATACAAAGCATGTTTAATTGGGACTGGAGACTAAATAAAACAATAATTTAGGAAATAATTAGTATCTAATTCTAGATAATATGACAATACAATATACTAACTATATTGATAGAGTGTATAAACACAATCCGAAGTTATTTTGATGTAGAAGGTTTCATAAATTGTAACAAAGTCGCCTGACGAGTCAATGATTTTTCTTCTCCCGTAATATCTCCTCGTAGCATCCTAGTAATTTTTTATTCCATATTTTGTAACAAAATGCTCTTCATTGGAGTCTATGCTTTCCAAAATTGTTAACCCTTTTCAATCGAACTGAGGGCTTTGTCAAGTTTCCAACTGTCATTTGATCTTCTAATTAAACTGGGTCCAAAGAATCAAGATTTTTAATTTCTTCCTTCTTGTTCACGCATTGTTATGAGCTCATCAATTGTAAGCTCCCATTGTGTGAATCCAACAGCTCTTGAACATCATCACTATCCACTTCTAAATTTATTTGTCTACCAAGTTCGACAACGTCTTTGATCACATTGCAAATTTCATCAGGCCTGGCACTGATTCCGCCTGAGTCACAGTGGAGAAAAAATGGACAGAGTTTTTTCCAAACGCCATTTAAAGTTTTTTGTGAAATTTCATTCCAAGATTCTCCAATGATTCTCACTGCTTCTAAAACGGCGTTCAAACAAAAAACGAATAGACGAGAAAATTAAATCGCGTAACTCCGAATTCGCGTAAGTCGAGGTAGCGTAAGTCGGGGTATTACTGTATATAATAAAGAATATTATTTAAAATTACAGCATTATGAAATATGCAGCTTTAAAATATTCTAGTAATCTTTGTGGCAATTTGGTACCTAATATGTAATTTATCATTTGCAGGCAGTACCTTTAATGTTACGAGTTCGTAAAGCTTTGGATGCACGTGATATGCCATTTCAGTTAAGATATATAGGACAACCAGACTTGGGTGACAAAAATCGTCCTACTGTAGTAAGGTCTAGCATAGATATTGCTTGCAGTGGCATGCTTTTTGAATTTTTAACTGAACTTGGCTGTCGTATGGAGTTTGAATACAGCATTAAAGGTAATTTATTTACATTTTTTAAACCATTATTCAATCATCAGGCACAGATTTATATGATTCATACTTACAATTTATAAATTATAAAAAATGATAAAGATCTATTCATAAAGAAATAATTCATTATTTTGTATATTTAATATACAATTATAGTAATTTAATTTAATATACAATTACAATAATAATTACATAATTTGTATTGATTGAATGAACAGGTTTTAAAGCTGATGTAATATATAATAGTGCATATTTCAATATTATATATTGTATTATATATTGCATGACATTGATTATAATTATCATACTCAACACACATACACCCATATGATACAATATGCTATATCACTAGGACAGTAGCAAGATATTATGATTTGCATTGACATGGAAACCTGCCTAGTTGTGGTGCAGCAACTCAATGATGGTGGTACAAATTAGGCAAAACCCGTGTATATCATAGGCTTGCAGTCTGCTATTTTAATATTAATGAAAAAGTGAAGTTGTGTCAGGTTTTTTTTATTCCACGCTGAGAAATATCCTCCCTCAAACTATTTTATTTTAGGTGAGCGAGTGGGACTCTGAACCTTTGATCTCAGTGTGGATAGGGGGCACTGCTAATGAATGTAGTCACCTACACAGTGTCAACATTCAGGAATGATGATTTAATTAAACTCAAAATCAAAGAGAAAATGTTTTTTTTTTATTTGAGAGAGCCACTGCTACACTTATATATCTTGAGTGACATTTAAAAACTACTTACACGACAATTGTTTCACAATCAATATGAATTCCAGAAGATGAAAAACAAACAACTTTCGAATTTATTTTTTTCAAGTAAATGCCTTACATGACTTCTTAATTATGTTTTATAATTCTGATCTATTAATTAAAAAGAAAATCAAGTAACAGAAATTATTCATTTACAAAACAAGGAGTATACCGAATATCAACCGAAAGTGTCAAATTGTTATATAATCTTGTAACTATTGTTGTACAGACATGTAATTATGCCAAATTATTTTACTGTAGTATTTAAACCTTTTTTACCCTATAATAACTCATTGTTATTCGCATAAATCAACACACGTCCAGTCAGTACAAATAATGTGATGTGATGATAGATACTTAAAAGGCCTTTGCTAATAAAAAAATTGAACTGTGAAGAATTTGTTCATGAGCTGGATTTTAAAATTTTTCCAATCTGTATCGGAAATAAAATCCCATACAAATGATAAAATACCGGTAAGAAAGACCCAAGCCCTAAGTATGATTTGTATGAGCTCAAACTTAATAAAATCTTTCAATCTTTTTTTGTCTCTTTTGTTTGAATATTAATGTACAACAATGTTTTGATAAAATAAGGTGTCTATTTATTGCCTACAGGTTATATGTTCAGAAAAGGTCGTATGAAAATAACGGTGGCTAAGGTCTTTAAAATCCCTCAAAGTTCAATGCCACCTGAACCCATTTCACAAAGTTATTTAGTGGAATTGTCTGTAAGTAATAAAAATATTTCAAATTAGTTAAATATTTAAAATCTTAATACCAAAAAAGTACAAGTGAGTTGCATTTAATTTTTGATAAATATGGTTAGTTTGTAAATGAAATAATGAACTCAACTGGAAACTAACATTGTGACATCTTATAGGATACTGCAACTGAGTGAACCCCATTTTGACTAGCAACATATGTGTAAACTTTAAACAATATATATTTGACTTAAAAAAATATATTGGTCGAATAAATGATTTCTTTTTTTCTTACTTTCTAATGAGTGAATAAAAAACAGATTTGAATATTGAAATTCACTGTAACTTTCTTTTATTATGAAAATAGCTATTTTCTATTAAAACTATTCTAAAGTAATTGTATTGTGTCTTTTTATTAATGTATATCAAGAACATTTTTTGATGTTTTAATTCTATGTAATTTTCATCTCAAAATAAATACCTAGCAAGTGGCATATATCTGTCCCTCTACATATTTATTGTTTTTCCTTAAATATACATATGTCTTGAACTTATGTTATCGTATTATCAATCTAGTGCACATCAATAGAAGTAAAAGATCATACTATAACAAAAACTAATCAAACCTTTATAAAGTATATGTTTTTGTACAATATATATTTAGAAAAATAATTAATAATGTTCAGAGCCTTTGAACTTGTCAAACAATACTTAAGAAAAAAAAAAATATGTTGTTTGGAAATTAAAGTATTTTTTTTTATTTTAGGTATTGGCTCCAACAGGACAGGATGCCATTGCTGAGGATATGAGAGCATTTGCTGACCAACTGAGACCCCTCGTACAGTTGGACAAAATTGATTATAAGCGTCTTGGGCATATGCCTGGTACCTAGCCACAGTTTTACTCTTCGTAATTGGATATTATAACTAAACTCATAATTTATTAAGTAGTTACTTGGGTATTTCTTTGTAACACTGATATAATTAATAATGATTTATGAATAGTAACTAGTAGTTAGATTATTTAGAAAAAAATCAGTTTTAAAATAAGTATTTTTCACAGGTGACTTCTAAAATAAAAGTTCATTTTATAAGTGGTTTTTTTTTTAAATAATGTCTTTAAAAAGAAGTTGTGGAAAAGGCCCTTATTACACAAACCTAATGAATTACAGTCTAATAATTACTTTAATGTTAATATTTATTATATATTTTTTTTAATTAATTCTTACATTGTGAGCACATTGTAATTGTAAAGTTCTTATATTGTTCTTGTTCTTTATGTTAAAATACAAAGATTACAACAAAAATCTACACATGGCATTTATCAACCACTCCAAAGTCTTCGGGGGTATAAGTCAACTAAGCAATATGGAAAAACTTGGAAGAGCAAGGGATAGTTTCACGATGTATTGAAATTATTAAGAACATCTATTTATATAGTTAAGCGAAGATACAACTAGAATCCCTGGGGAAAAAATTTAAAATTGAAGGAGGAGAAGGCTATGGGATGGACCCCTTTTCTCCAAAATTGCATTCAAGCGTACTGGAAAGTACCTTTCGCAAAATAGATTGGATTTGATTTAGCCTCAATATGAATGACATAAAACTGAATCGTCTCAGATTCGCCGATGATATAGTCCTGTTTGAAAAAATCAATATTACATACATGTATGTATGAGGAAATGATAATATCACTTAAGAATGAAAGTATGAAAGAAGGCCTAAGGAACAGGGAGAAAATAAAACTGCTTGCGAATTCCGAACCAATAGAGATGATAATAAACAACCAACCACTTAAATATGTTTTATGAAAGAAATCTAGAAAGAAGTTCTAGATTAAATTTTAATTTCTCCCTTCGGTGTATCGGGACTTATCCCTTTCAGTCATTGCGACTGGCTGAAGGTTGAGCGATGATGATGATGATGATGTTTAAGAAATCTAGAATGAAGAGACGGAAAAAGTACTAGTCATTAAGAGAAATCTTGAAATCCCAGGAACTGAGCTTTTCAATAAAAAAGAAATTCTTTAACACCTGAGTCCTTTAAGTCATCACCTACCGGTTATGAAACATGGTCTCTTACTAAAGCATGATGAGAGTAAAAAAGCTGGACATAGTAAAAATAATAAGTTACATTAAAAAGGGAAAAAACTGGAACAAAGACATAATTTCTTTAAAAAATCAAAAACAGGAGATGAACCGGACATGTGATCTGAGACCCACAAAAGAAATGGAGTAAACCTATCTCAGATTGGTACCCTAGAGATGGCAGACATTATCAGAAACGCCAACAGACAAGGTGAGGGACGACCTAAAACCAGCGGCGGGACACCATTGGAAGAGATCTACGCCGAAGGGATATTCTTTAGCCAGACAACTATGTTAACTTATTATAATTAATTATGTTTATACTCTGTGGTAATTCAGAATTATTATTACATATTGAGCACATGGTAATTGTAAGTTCTTATTTTGTGAGCACATTCTGTTTGGCAAAAATGCAAGTTTGTGTATTTCATAGGATATATAAACACAAAAACAATATTACAGTAAAAAAGAAAATAATTAAATCCACCAAAATTCTAAAAAATAAAGTCTATTTTGTATGTTATATTATAAATGTTGTAAGTTTTTTAATGAGTATTAAATAAAGATTGTAAATAGTGACCATGGCAATTAATTTATTATTATTATTGGATACAAATACTCATTTAACATATCTCGTAATTTTTGTGTACATATAAATTTACTATTTAAAAAAAAATGCCCTTGGCAATTAACCAAATTTACACTAATCTTCAATAATCACTAAATTTAAACAAAAATAGCATCTATTTATTTTCTTTATAAATACAAATCATTAGTTGTATGTCAATTATATGGGTAAATTAAATTGTATGGATTATATTTTACACGAACTAGAAAATCTTAGAAAATAGTGTGAGCAATTTTCAGTATGTTGCAAATTCCTTTAGTTTTATAATTATTATTGATTGTTAAATACATTAATTCATGTATTTTTGTCGCCAAAAACATCTTTTTACCTACAAAAATAGCAGATAGAAGCTGGGCAGGATTTAGGAAGTCATACAATAATTACTACCAATTAAAATGTCACTGTTTTTACAAAATAATGCCATTGAAGTTGTTTTTTTTATGAAACCCAAAACATAAATTTAAATTTGATGATAAAATGTAGTTAAATATGTTTTCTGAAATTGCTATTATTTTTATAAATGCATAGTTATTGATAATTTGCTTTATAAAAATCTTTCATTAAAAGATCAATTAAAATAATACTTTGAATTTCTTTAAATTAATCATCCTACTCTTAAGTAATTTAAATATGAAAGTTTGTTAGGATCTATGGATGTTTGTTGCTCTTTCACACAAAATTACTAAACAGATTTTGATGAAATTTTACAATAGCTTATAGATCAAAATAGTATATAGACTGTGACTTACAAAAATGGTAGCTCTTATTCGCGGCTTCGCTCACGTGAAAGTATAACGAATTCATTACGTATTCCAATTAGTCACAACCCACATAACAACACAACACTAAGAGCTAAAAAGCATTCATTGAACATTGCTGGTACAAATAAACAGAAATATTCAAAGGAGGATCCTTTACCATTGCTAATGTATTGGTAACATGGAGTTGGAAAGATGGTCAAGGGAAAATCAAGTTTAACATTGGTCCTCGAGCAGGACTAGGATCTATATCAAGAGCGTGAGCAAGATCGTTTCATCATAAAAAGAGAAGCTAAGAGTATGTCGGATCATGCTGTGTAGGACTCCGTAGTCGCTACTACTAAGAAATACACTACAGAAGAAAAAAATTATGTTATTACACTTTTTTCATGTTTCCCGCACATAATAGGTATAAGCACTTTATGGGCCCTTTATATTATACAACCGTCGTACAGATGTATACGGCCGTTGTATAGATCGGTAAGGCAGTTGTATAATGTAAAGGGCTATCGTATGCGATCGGTCGACAGTCGTACAATCCGTACAAATCGCACAGTCGGGGATCTCGGCAAGTTCCAAATTGTGCGATTCGTATGACTGTTTAAGCAGCCTTTACATTATACAATTGTCATACGTACGTTAGTCGTACAAGTTGTTAACAACAACTGTCGCAAGCGTCTTTAGATTTATACGATACGTCGAAAAACAACAGCGACGTAGAAACTGACTCATTCTTCATACGCCTTCGGAAAGAATATTAAAAAAAACTAGCTGCAATTACGGCACTTGTAGTGTGTTAAATAAAATCTCAAATATGAGGCATATAAAATTGCACCTTGATGGGGGTGGCCAATAAAAGGCCAAGAACCGCAACAGTATACGGTACGACCACGAATCGGTGTACCGAGCGCATGTGGCATGTTCAGGCGTTCAGCGTATCATTCCACCGAAGCTGAGACTCCGGGGACAGGAAGTGGAATGGCAGACCAGGATTCGATACTTGGGCGTACAGATCGACCGCTCCATGCGCATGGCCGCTCAGGTGAAACATGTCATCCACCAGAGCAGAGCCGCGCGGAACATGCTGCGCCCAGTTCTCCGATCGCACCTACCGCTCCGAGGCCAAAGTTGCCTTGTTTAAGGGCTACATCTGTTACCGGCTCACGTATACGGCTCCAGCATGGTACGCACTCTGCTCCGCATAGCAAAGGAAGAGGATCCAAGCCCAGCAAAACATCGCCCTACGGATGATCGTGGGAGCGGGACGGTATGTCTTAAATAACGTAATCGCTCGCGACCTCTGTATCGAAACCGTAGAGGAATTCATCCAGCGCATCGCTCGCTGGACGTACGACATCGCCGACCAGGGCTCCTTTGAATTCCTCCGGAACATCGCACCGATGTACGAGAGACCCCTCCTCAGAGAACTCCTCAAAATGCTTTCTCCTAAAAAGTTAACACATAGCGAGAGGTGGACCCCACGAATTGGACCCCCGAGAGGGGACCATTACCACTTGGATCCGTCGGTCGCATCCCCGACGAGAAGACGCCCGGGCATGAGGCAACAATAAGTCCTCCGTCCAGCACCTACAACCAAGGAAAGGTCGTGGATGACCCAGGAACGAACGCTCATACGTAAAATATGCCAAGTGCATGACACGCCCCTTCGATAGTAATATATGTAGCTCATATGTGCAAGCAAATGCGCCATCTATAAATTACAGCGGAATTGGTGCATCCGTCGTTATTTTTAGTCCGTGCGAGTCGGACACACCCATGTGCCCGGGCACACGGACGGTCAATAATGGTTTTCTCCTACCCCCCCCCCCCCTTTGCACGGATAGAACTACAAAAAAAATGCATCCGTCCCAGTTGTACTCTGACCGCCACTTGTGATGCTCGTGCTGCAATAAACAAGTGTCTGAACATCGAATGTCCATAATTTTGCCCACACACCGCGAGAATCCGTACTCCGAGGCGATTGTGAAGGAAAAGCCAAAGTGCGTGCTGACGCGGCGGTGCTGAAATCGCCGTAATATTTTTGGTATTCATGTGATGGGTGGACTTGTTTCTTATTGCAAATTGAATCAGTTCTTAAATTTTCATATGCATAAGACGAACTCTCAATGTTTCACAAACAAGAATGTTTTTAATATATACGTATTTATGAATTCTTTCAAAATACTTTTGTTTTCGTTCTCCGTTCTGTGGGACACGACCAACCTTACACAAATTTGAAGCTAAATGACATATAGGTACGATCGTACAGATCAGTACGACGGTTGTATAATGTAAAAGGCCCATTACAAAGTCAATGCTAGTCGGTACGATTTGTACGTTTGTGTTATTTAGCTTCAAATTTGTGCAAAGTTGATTGTGTCCTATAGAAGGGGAAACGGAAACAAACGGTTTTTGGAAAAATCACAAATATATATCAAAAACATTATTGTTTTGCGGAATATTAAGATTTCGTTTCATGAAAATAAAAATTTAAGAACTGACTCACTTTTCGACTAGAAACAAGCCCAGCCCACCAACACATTAATACTAAAAATATATATTATTTTGTTTGTTTTTATTGTTATTTATTGTTTCTTACTTTTTATTGAAATAAAAAACCCTATTTTCTCCAACAGTCAATTTTATTACTTTTTTGAGATTTAGGGGTTCGCCGTTCTCCGGAAACTTTAAAAGAGGGTACGTCGAGCCATAAGTTTGAGGCACCTTGCAATAAACCAACGTGAGAAAATGCTTTTCTTTACATTAGCCAATTCTTCATCCATTGGGTTTTTTTTACACACTATAACCACCGTAATTGCGTCTAGTTTTTTACGATCCATTCCGAAGCCGTATGAAGAATGAGTCAGTTTCTTCGACGTGTCGTATAAATGTAAAGACTCTTGTGACAGTCGCAAACAACTTGTACGACCACCGTACGTACGACAGTTGTACAATGTAAGTGTCGCTTTAGTAGTCAATAATTAGAGAAACAAGTAAGTATGTCGACAATGACTCTTAAACTTATAATAATCAAGTTACGAATTTTCATCCATTACATAGATGACGTTTTCAAAAAAAATTAAAAAGTAAAAACGGTGTCCTGCCATTTTTCTATTGTTTTTCTGTCCATCGAACCTAGAAATTCGATACACCTTGAAGTTTTATTACAAAAAGAGAAAAATGCGACACAAGCCGCGACAAGAAATATGACGTTTATGGACCAAATGCAGTGTCGGTGGGAGTAGCACAAAGGTGATTCAAGCATTTTCAGTCCGGTAATTTTGATGTCGAAAATGAACCTCGCTCTGGTCGACCTGTTACGGATAAAGTCAATGCCATTTTGGAAAAAGTAGAGCAAAATGTCAACAACTTGTTGCCATTTTGTAAATAGTGACATAATCCCAATGCTGTAGAAATTTTAGGGCTTCTGATCAAAAAACTGCGACAAGTAGTTTTGACAGTTACTTGATGCCTAATCTATCTAAAGAATTTTGAAAAGACCGAAGCAAGTGAAAATCTAAGGATGCAAGATTAGGGCTATATCGTCGATGCATTAACACTTTCCAACCAAACTCAATATGCGCTGAGTGGCTAAATATGTGTGCGGTCTGGCGTTATCATGGTGAAAAACCACACCCTTTCTGTTGATCAGTTCCGGATACCTCTTGCTTTAGTCTCATCAGCTGTTAGCAATAAAGATCCGAATTGACGGTTTTGCCCGGCGGTCATAATGCCCTTCCAAACCCACCATACGCATTGCATAAACTGACTGCGAGTTAATCCGGGTTTCGCTATAGTCTTTGGAGCTTTCTTGTCTTTTGATCATGATCCTTTTCACACATTCTTGTCGTAGGTGATCCATTTCATCATCACCAGTGAACAATCTTTTCAAAAACGGTATGCTTTCTTTTTATTTCAATAGAGAATCCTAAGTGAATACACGATTCATTAGATTTTTTTCAGTGAGCTCGTCTGGGACCCAAGTACCGATTTTTTTATATCCAACTTTTTTCAGGGTCAAGACTGTTTAGTGGTCAAACTCCAGCTCATGAGCTATATTGAAAAAACTAATATGTCGATCTTGCTCTACTTTTTCGAAAATGACAACGACTTTATCCATAACAGATCGACCAGAGTGAGGTACACTTTTGACATCAAAATTACCGGACTGAAAACGCTTGAACCAGTTTTGTGCTATTCTCACTGACTAACATTAAGTCCATGAACGTCACAAATTTGTTTCGGTCTTGTGTCGCAATTTTCCCTATTTTGTAATAAAATTTGAAAATGTATCGATTTTCTACGTTAGATTCACTCATTCTGGTGAACAGAAAACAATATAAAAATTATGGGATATCGTTTTTACATTTTTCTTTTCCTTTTTTTGAAATCTCTTATATTAACTTGCCACATAAAAACAGCACAACCAAATGATTTTTAGTGCAACTTTTTACTTATAAAATATGAAAAATCTTTTTTCCCCGACCTAATATAAAAGTTCTACAATTCACGCAGGTAATATTTGCATTCGCTTCATCATTAAACTAATTCACCTTGTTTCTACTGTTATCGCTGAAGAATTCCGATGTGTTTCTGCTAAGATTGTCACGTTGGAATTATAAAATAAATGAAAACATATTAACAGATTAATGAGCAGTTTTAAGTCTGTTATACTAGGTTTTAATAATAGCCATCAAAGAGTAGTTTCTGTCAATAAATCGCAGTATCATCACCTAACTACTAATTGGTATGGAGTAGGTACTGTGGTTTCCATCATCAGCTCAGCAGCATGAGATGATGACTCTTATGTGTGCAGAAACGTAAAGAACTCAAACACATTAGACGTGCCTTTAATATTTGAGGGTATCCCTTGATTTCTCTGGGATCTCATCACCACCTCATGAGTATCCCCTTTTAAACAAAAAAAGAATTTCACAAATCACTCCATAATTGACCAAATTATCGCTGAACATATGTAAAAAGAATATTTACAGATTGACATAGATACTCCTCCTTTTTTGAAGTAGGTTATATGAAAAATTTTCTCCGCTATCTCGATTAAATTGACCTATTTGAATACGGTTTGCGTAATTCTATGTAGATTTTTGTAAAATGGGGCGAATTATTATAATTTTTGGAATACATCACTCCTTAATTTTCAGCCGACCGTTTGGGTGACTGTGACTACATGTAAGTTGTGTTCGTTTCGTTAAATATTAAAATGTAACATACCTTACAAATCTTATATATTAGAATATATATTATCAATTCTTATATAATTTAACAGTACCTATTTCTCTGTAAGATTCATTTTAGATATGTAATATTATGAGAGAATATGATATATTAAGAGAAATATTAATATCTAATGTTATTTGATGTTCTCAAATATTTTTTAACCATTTCACTAATAACTGAACCGTTGATTAGATAGCATTATGATGTATTAAAAGATAATGACGCCATATCTATCTAGTAACTAAATACATCAATAATAATTTAAAACTAATTAAAAAGAAGATTTGATAACCCGAACAGGTATAAATTGCACTTGTGCGATTAATGTTTTTGCTGTTATGATTCAGTGCATTCGTTTAGAGGTTATATAAAAAAAATTAAAAAGTCTCCAGTGATGTTTCTCGATTGAAAACGACTATTTTGATAGGCTTTGTTACTTATTTTTGACACATCTGTATTAGCTCGGCCTCTATACGACTATATAACTTATACTTTGATATAATTAAAGTTATAAACAATTACAAGGAATATTTTTTTATCCTCTTGTCGCTATACTGATTTGAAATTTCTAGATGATGTATCATTGAATTGATTTCGTGATTTAAACGGAACGATGAAATCTTGCTACGACGAGTTTAGTAAAGCTATCGATTAATAGAGCTTATTCAGAGCGATTAATAGAATCCTATTGAAAAGGTCGTTTTTCAACATATGTGCCATATGTTGATGTTTGCTGAAAAAATTTTTTTTCAGCTTCTGTTACACGTATGGAGTGCCCCTAGAAATATTTGATTTTGTTATTTAACCACCAAACAAGTAGCGGCTTATATAAGACACCTATACTCCCAATTTTATCAATACGAGTATTCATTATGTAGTTTTCGAATAAAATGTCTGTGACATACGGACAGACGGAAATGAAGAAACTATAAGGGTTCCATTTTTGTCATTTTGGCTCGAAACGCTAAAAGCAGAGGTTACACAACAAACACATCGTCTATTTATAAAAGACGTTATTATTATTACATTACTTTTAACAATATATCCCACGTATAATATTTTACCATCATCATTTGGCTTGACCCTTCGTTCCCCTCTAAACCCAATGAAAATGACGTAATATGCAGATGATCCCTACATGAGTAGGCGCTCCATTTCGTTCTTACCAGCTCGATGTGGTTGCTTTTCGATGATAGGTATTTATGTAACTTTCGGCACGCGCAATCAAAGCGCCTTTCGACATTGCGGACGACGACAATGTGATTCACCATCATACGCCAATCCGCTATCGGGAGCGTGTGGCCGTTAGCGGTAATGAGACGCTAAACTCCTGACCTCCCGCCAGCGATAACCCTGCCCGCGCGAAGTCCTTTAATGGCTATTTCGGGCGGTGACCGGCGCGGTGGCGCGCGTAGGTATGACGGCCACCGGCGGTTATGACAGCGCCCCCACCGTATCGATACGGAGATAAGAAAATATATGACTTTCTTTAATTGCTGTGTTTGCCGTTTATAATTTTTACAATTATCGAGAGGACACTCTAAACATTCGTCAAATTAAAAATAAAATGATAAGTCAAGAAATATATAGTGAGTTCATAATTAGTTAACAATTATTCAAGTTTTATTACGGAAAATAGAGTTAAATTTACGCTAGATTAAATCTCCAGTGATGTGGTCAACATTATTAATGCAAAAACTTATTATATAATAGATTAAAATTAATCAGAGTAAAGTAAAGTAATATCTTTTCTAAAAGGCCAGCAAGGGCTCTGTATAAAGACTACTGGCGTTATTGCTGTCCATGGGCGGCGGTGATCACCTATTCTCTGGTAAGTCTGGTATGTGCAGTAAAACTCGAAAAAAGCCTAAACGAATTATTATCATCATATAATTTTGTTAAAACATATTAGCACACTTATCTTACAAACTTTGGGTAATTAATAAAAAAATAAATAAAAAAGCATTTACCTATGTAAGTTAGGGAAAACTAATGTTAAATGAAAAAAAATATCATGTTTTCGGAATGAAATGTTTAATAGATTTTATCTGGATATTGTTTATGAAATTATGAAGCTATTCATAAAACCTGTATTACGAGCAGAATTGATTGAGAGGTCAGGCAGTGCCTGAGCTTTCTGCTACACTATGCTAAAAATCTTATGCTCCTATCATCCGGTATGCCGATCATAATGATCAAAACGTAGTAGTTGAATTGATCAAATCCGGTGATCTAAAGTAACAAAAAAAATACCAGCGTCGCTAGATAATGTTTATATATATTTTTTCTTGCATTAAGGAACCGTCTCTTACAAAGCCAATGCTTGTATGCAAGTACTTCCTTCCTAATCGCACAATACGTCCCGTCCATCTAAGACCCTGGGCCAGTGTGGTCATAGTCCATTGTTGTGGCCGGCACCGCGTCATCTTACGAACTAAAATAATCGACCGCATTCGATGCAGCTATAGTAATGTTGCTACTACACTAGTAAAATGAATAAGATGACTTTAAAAAAAATGTAATACCGCCTTCGGAAACACATTACAGTAATTAATTGTTTTTGGAATCGGTGCCAGCAAAAAATACACCAGACGCGGTGGTATCTCAATTTTTATAATTCAACATCTTTTTAACTTCGTAATACTTCACGTTTTGTATCCATGTTTATAGATGTTGTACGTGTTGAGTTTACCTATCTCTTACTAACTTGTGCGTTCATCAATCTCATTAGTAATTTTTTGGTTCGCCTTGCTTTAGCTGGCATCGGCACCGAAAATAAACTGCATAATTCATCCAGTTTTAGATTAGCGTGATTTCAAATTGTAAATTCACGTAAACTGTATGTTCATAAAGAGGCATTAAGATTATAATTAGTTTAACTTATTCAAATAGGTGTTTCTTGAGACTAATGAGCATGAGTTGCTTCAGAATGGATATCATTACCAAAGCTAAATCGATATAATATCATCAGTGTAACTTCACAGCTTGCATTTTGATGAGCGTATGTCGCTTAACAACCTAAACGAAATCTCATTGCTGCGGGAATAATTATCGTTTAAGAATTCCAGTGATCATCTTCGGTCTTCATCATCGGTTCTATTTCACAAAATGATACTTTGCGAGAGCAAATAGATAAGTTGCAGAAGAAAATACCCAAATTGTGTGTACGTTTGCCTATAACAAGGAGTTCTGTCGATTGCTCTTGGTCCCTAATCTCAGTTTTGACAAGAATGTTATCGACCTGGGACCATAATCTTTCAAATAGAAGAATATAGAAATCGATTAATAAATAAAAGAATTCTGAGGTAACGACATTAAGAAAAAATACAATCGATTAAAAACCTCGTGTCTTCTTACCCGACTGCTAAGGAAGGGTATTGTTTTTCGCCCGTATCTTGTATGTTTGTTTGTATTTTTTTTATTGCCACGTATCTTCCACACGGCTGGACGTATTTCGACAATTAAGGTATCGTTAGATTCGTCTCAAAAACCAGAGTGTCGTTATATATAAGTATTTTAAAAAAAAGATAAAATGGTAGATTTTTGGCGCCAAATTGTAAGTAGTTCAAAATGTTTTTTAACCAAACCTATCAAGTAGAGTATCAAAATAAAGGAAATTAAAAGCAGATTACAAAAATATGCATATGTTATGTATTTGAATTTAATCAGGAATAATTATAACCATTTTAATTTAAACATTCGAATAAATTTGTAAACAATTTAGAAGTCTATATTTAAATGTCGCTTCATTTCATAAAAGAGGGTTTTTAAATTGCAGTTTACTGATCTTTTTTTTCATTTGTGCTTTGTTTGACACGCTATCATTAGTACCATCAATCATCTTTACACTTTGCCCGATTTACAAACGTCATAAAAGTACACACTTTCGTTCATAGGAATGTGCCGGACGAAACACTAGAAGTCTAAAATAAAAGAAATAATTTAAAAAAACCCGACTGCAAAAAATCAACAGATAAGCATATTGTTCGTTCTTTTTAGTGCGTTGCTTATATATTGATTTTTGCAGTCAGGTTTTTTTAATTTTTTAATTGTTTATTTTGTTTTTGAAGTCTGTCAAAAATTGCAGAATAGTCCTGTCAATATACAACGAAAAGGACTCCATTGTTCACATCATAAATCTGAATGTATTTTGTCTACTAAATGTGTGAATTATATAGGTTTGACTGTTTTTAAAATCGCTGTTTTTAACTTTCCGATCAAAAGTGGAATGTTTATGGCTTTGTTTACAATTAAGGATGACTTTGTTTAAAACTAGAGGATTTGAGTACGGGTATATTTAAGGGAATTTGGGCGTTAGGAACCAGTTTCTATACGAGCATGTTTTTATGGACTTATACTAACACTGTCCCTGACTTTATCCGCGTATTTTACTATACGAACCAACTACTACACTGATTCTAAAAATTCTTTCATTCATAGAAAGCTACTCTGTCTCCGAAAAATATTACTTATATTTTATTTTAACACTCATTTGTCTTACCATCGTCGTTCCAAATGTCCGGTAGCGCAAGCTGAATTGAAAGCAAGGCGGGGAGCAGATTCGGAACCGGAAACAAAATTGAAAATGTATCCAGAGTCAAATTGGAGTATGAAACCAGGATTGAAATACATTCTATCTCCATGAGGGCAGTGGCGGCGCTAGGCGTCGGCGACGTCGGCGACCGCCGACGGCCTCGCGCCTGAAGGGGCCTCGCAAACAAAAAAATTTTGCCTACAAGTTATTAAAAAGAGGCCTCGCAAAAAGTTTTGCCTACAAGTTATTAAAAAGAGGCCTCGCAAACCTGATGTCGCCGACGTCCACGAGTGGTGTAGCGCCGCCACTGCATTAAGGCGAAGTTGCGGGCGGAAAGGTAGTCCTTTATGTATATTTATTAATATGATGTTTGTCATTCACATAATAACGATAAGAATGTGCCATTTGAGAAAGAAGAATTGTTTTAAATCAAATTTT
This sequence comes from Eumeta japonica, assembly GCA_005406025.1. NCBI lineage: Eukaryota > Metazoa > Arthropoda > Insecta > Lepidoptera > Psychidae > Eumeta > Eumeta japonica. Next base: position 57,126 of record BGZK01001848.1, read on the forward strand.
AACCGAATATAACGATTATTTTTTTGGATAAAGTTATCCAAATGCACAGCACAATAACCTAAATTTAGAAACACAATATAATTAGATTAAAATTCTTTAGCACACTTTCACACGCCCGCATCAATTATTGAATATCATATTAAACATTTGAATATTCAAGCTCCGTGAGCATAAGAGAAACTCACATAATGATTACATTATACAAATTAACATAAGTTCACACCTATTTGCTAGAGCGGCCGGCCGACACCGCAGATCTCACTTGCTACAATCCATGCATGCCTGGAGGCTATTGCTTCACTGACATCCATCAATATTTTCATGCAGCAGCGCCGATTTCGAGCTCTTATTGAAATAATCCACTTACGTTCACCTTCTCCAGATGACCTAATCATCTCGTCAACCCTGTTTCTAGTATAGTCACTACATCTACTTTCGAGCCATACTTTTCTCTCTCTTTACTGCCTATCTTTTGATGGCACTGTCTACGCCGACGTCGCTGATGCATTGTTGATGTCATCTCCACTGTATGCGTACCATATCAATGCACTATCGACGTTACTGGTCCGAGTGTAAATTATCATCAACGTCATTAGCGGCTTTTCGTTTTATTTTTCCCTACGATCTGCTGTATGTCCCTCGATTAGATTTTGATTATCCACTCTCACCTTTATCACTACCAAAACGTGTATTGATCATTTTGATATGTGTTTGTCTGCCTGCATTGTAATTGTACACAAGGAATAAACTTGTCATTTTCTGGACTCAAATCTACATTTCAAAAGAAAATTGCAAAACGAATGCTTGCTTAACGAATGTTATAAGAATTGATGAATGCCATAGTTTTACGATAACTACAACGAAAAATTTCGAGTGAAGGAAAAGGTAAAGACTATTAGAAAACCGATGTAAGGCTGTGTTAATCGGTCGTGTTAAATTGACAAACAGAAATAGAAGAATTGTCAAGTTACTAACAAAATCTGGCCTCTAAAGAACAGTTCTCAAAAATATTAAGCATACTAAAATGTTTTTTATAAAGTTTAGATCGAACGAAAGCTTTAAGCTAGTGCTTGTCTATACCTTTGATACTTAAAAAAAATTTTTTTTTTCAACAAAATGGAAACTAAACAGTATAAAAATAGTTATTATTCGACATTTTGTCGACAGCCAAAGAGAGTGAACTCTTAAAAAATCATAACAGCTTTCTTTTTAATTTTTGGATTCAAAAGATTGACAACAGACCTCGTGCATACACGGAAATTATTACGTGTTATAAATTTAGTAGAACATTAATAAATAATAAAAAAAAATAAATAAAAAGAAACTATACCAAGCCACCAAGCCTAGGTATGTGATGGACGGCGAGTGGTGCGGGGCGAAGTATACAAGCGCCGGCGCGTCCGCCGTCCGCCGCCGCGCCAGACTCCGCGGCGCTGCAGCGGTTCACCTTGGACGCGATAGTGTTGTATAACTAAAACGAAAAATGTCGACAAAATAAATATTTAATTTTTTTATTATTACTTACTGACGTACAACTTGTATGCAAAAGTATTAGCGTAACACAACACAAAATAATATAAGAAATCCATCGGTATCCATAACGATATAATTCCAACCATGAGTAGAAGTTAGAAGAAAAAGAAGAGGGTAGAAGTACATTGTTATTGACTATACGAAATATATCTAACACGCAATAGGGTTGATGTGTGCAATGTTCATAGTCCAGGCCTGTGTTTTGAGGAGGAGGTGCGAAGTAGGGGTGGTCGACCCATACTTATAAAAAAAAGCTTTACAGAAAAGAATACGTTTCACATAGACATTTGAAACGTTGCCATCACAGAAAAATCATACCAGTAAAGAACAGCTTAGTGTCCTAATTTGGGATGGGGGTTTGTACCTCCGAATCCGCTCCAGGGTACACCCCTGAGAACATTGTATAGTTGTATTGAAAACACTATCTCATTTGAAAAAGACTTCTTCAGCGACCCGATACGACGCATACACTCCAAAAAATCACTGTTTAAATCATTATCATTCCATAAATGAAGAGGTATGCCTTATAAAATTTTGATATTTTATCATTCTTGAAATGAAATATAAACGAAATATACGAAAATACATTATGTACTTCTTTACAATATTTCATGCATTTCAATTCAAAATCTGTAATTATGACAATATGACAAAGTAAGGCAGGAGATGGACTGTGCCGTCATAAAATGTCATAAAAGGATTTCTTCTCGGATAATGAAACTTTAAAAAAGGATAGATATAATAATCAGTGACTAAGCGTCAACTGCATTAATTTATTTAAATAATTATGAATCACATTTTTCACTTTAGTAAATACTAAGGCATTGAATGAGGCAAAAAATATTAATATGATTTTCGAAAATAGACATTTTAAAATAACAAAGTAATACTGGTCCACTCCAAATTTTATACAAAAACCAAAGAAATTATGAAAATTCAAATAAATCTTAAGATATGGATTTACTAATTACTCTATTACTAATTACTAATTACTTTTCAAAAGTGTTTTTAATTTGAACAAGGGTTTTGTATGTACATCAAAATCATTATCCAAAAAGTTTATCAAGTATTCCACTCCCAAATTTGTGTATGGATTTATTGATAATAATGCATCGTAATAGATGTATGTACGCATGCGAATGCATCGCACGGTGTTTTTTTTTTTGTAAGTACACATCATGTAACAGAGTTATCAACCCTTAAATTGGCATTAATTATGTAGATTATGAAATAATTTTTAATATTACACAAAGAATAATAATCTCGTGAGTTAAATTAAAAAATCATACTTAATAAACTATTTTTGACTTTATGATTAAAAAAATTCTACGATATGAATATAATGTAATATGAATGGTAACAAATTTGTATAAATTAGGTTTTGAAAAAAATTTTTTTGAAAATGGAAAGATCATATATAAGTTTTATAACAAAACAATTTTAATTTTTTTTTCTGCAATAATTAAAACATATATCAAAATAAAAATTAATTTTTGAATCCAGTACCGAAGACGCGCCGACAACTCCCGAACAAATCCGAGTGCGTGTGACGTCATAATGTTAGTTGTCACTAGTAGTATACGGAGATAATAAGTGTGTGCTTTTGAGTTTTGATTTATTTTATTCTGTCATTGTTAAAAAAAATATCAAAAAAGTTACCGCTCTTGTTTTGTACCATTATGTACAAATACTACAAAGACAACTCGGAAAAATGATGTTAAATGTTCCTCAAGACGAGAAACGTCGAAAAATGGTTTCAAGCAGTGCTCGAGATAATCTAAAACAAAATCGAACTTTTTGTTGTGAGATCACTTTGATGTAAGTATTTCATATTCATATTGCCATTAGTTACTTATAATAGCTGTAAACGCTGCACTGTTATGGAATTGCTATAACATTATGACGTCACAAGTATGGTGGCCAATCGTGGCGCGTTCACAGTCACGTGATTTTTTAAATTTTATCAATTTTAATATAATTAATTGAAAAATTGTTTTTTCGTTTTTCTAATAACATATCAATAAAATTAATAATTAAGTTTTAAAATACATAAAAAATAAATATATTTCTTTTTCAAATTCTGAGCGGTTTTGCTAAAAAAGATTACATATAAATTTTTATTCTAAAGATATTTAAAAAAATACGATAAATTAATGATGCTACTACCTCCACATTAAGTAGGGTTTGTGAATATAAAAACGAAAAGTAGAACTTCATTAGTGTTCTTGATTTTTCTCATGCCGAATATGTCGGAAATTTCAAGTCTTCTGTGTTTGTGACTATTTCGTTTGAGACGAAATTATCGATAGCACATTTCATTTACGCCCATCTCCATTTCAACCAAAGGATATTGGATACCAACGCGGCACCGCTCTGTCAATCATTTTATTGTGCATAGGCGCGTGTTAGAGATCAGTTTGGTTTCTATAACATCACATTCATATTACTATTATTATTACATTTCATAAGTATTTATAATAAACTCTTAATATTGATAACTAATATGACAGAAATTATGAAAAATATAGACTAATAAATTTATATAAACAAAGGTTTATATATAATAAAAAACCCCAAACGTTTATAAAAACGTTCTAAGTAGAAAAAAAAATGTTATATCTTTCATAGTTTTCGAATGTTACAGAATAAACACATATCATTCTGCTATGAATGACACTTTACACGCACTCTACTTTGTATCTTGTACTGTACGATCGCTTCATTTACTGTATTTGTCGTTGCATTATGTAAGTTTAATTTTAAAATATTAATAGTCAAATATTTATTATTATGGATTATGATCTCGTTCAGAGGAGTACCGATCATTCTCTGCAGACAATTATTTCGAAATGCTGATGACTTGAATGACTTAGGATTTTAGTTTTGAAGCAGAACTGTACCTAAGAATAATTTTATTTTTGAAATGACAGAACATCATCAATACAAACAGATTATTTATCGCATTGATTTTTATGATTTGTATAAAAATCCATTTATGCATCATTATTCCCAACATTATTTATATTATTATAAATACGATCTTTGTTCATGTAAATAAATAGATGAACTCTTTGTTGCATAATCACTAAATAGTAACTGTATGTAATTTATTCATTGTTTATATATTAAACATATGAATATAGTTATAATGTAGGTATATTAAAAGCATTTTAATATAAATAATTAAAAAGGATTATTTAAAATTATTTTATCGTTTACTATTGATTTTTTTAACTACATATCACAATATCATTAATGTGCGCTTATAATTATTTAAGCAAAGTCACTAGCATCAGACTAGTTTCATAATTCAACAGGATCGTCGATATTGAATTTTCTACGTGAAACGACATTTATATATTTCATTACAGTTGCCGAATTGCGTCAAACGCGCGACTTTGTACCCTCCTTCGTCCTTCAGCGGCTGTGGACTGGATAAGCCAACAGGAATGTCTCCAACGAGCAGAAACACGTCGACGGCCGGCACTGACACATCGCCAAAGAATGCGAATAGAATGGCACTCTTTGATTATACTAGAATCAAAAGGTTTCCTGAATCACTACGATAATTTCCTGACTAACACTAACCTCGTCCACGTATATAGGCGTACGCCCGCATAAAAAATGTGAACACGATAGCGGATACTACATATAGTATTATCGAGTGATATATTATTTGCATTCTGCGTATAAATCCTTCACAATAGTTGCGAAAGCGGCCATTGACTCATCGACTTGACACGTAATTTATAGTGCAGTGCTTATAAAAAATGGAGCAATATGGTGATCTAACAGGAAATCGTAATACGCAGGATGGCAGTAAAAATATATTTTCTGAGCCGGTGGACAATAATCATAATATTGATAATATTGGGGCGTTCTAAAGGAGTATTTTGTAACACATTATTCTCAATAAAAGTTAGTACACGACACGATTTGAACAAGGTGACGGACTTCATAGAAGTCATCGTTCCACCTACGGTCATTACGTCGCGTCAAAACAAGCGCCACTCGGTCTATTGCGTCGTTCAATCGGATAATTATGTTATGATAACGAGCAACGTCGCGCTGTCCGGCTGTTATTGCAAACATAATTAATTAGCGTATCGCCGAGGGCGGCGCTGGTGAGCCGCTCGCATGAAGCGGCGCGCGCGGCCCTCGCTCGCCCTTTGTCGTTCGGTTTGCATCAGCCCGACGGTATCACTTATGTAAATTATAGTAAATGGGGGTTAAACTAAGAATGCGTTACTAGAACACAGAAATTATACCGATCGAAAACCTATTATAGATAACTACAAAATTTCAATTGTAGTTTAACTAAGATATATTTCATAAAGACCTGCGAGATATCCAATCGTGTTAAGAAATGTATTTTCGTTATAGTTTTAACATCCATAATCGCCGCAATTACTTACTTTATATAACTTAAAATAGGGGTCTACTAACCCAACTTAAAACTGTTTAGGGTGTATTGTCGTGACGTAATTCTGTGCTATCATAATTGAACCCCTGGACATGTTAGACGTGTTTCCATACTCATATTACATGATTAATTTTTAAACAATCTTCAACATCAATCCTAACCTCACCACTTCTTGTCCGTAACAAAATAATAACACACGAATAGCAAAACTGTTGTGCGTGGTCCCGACGCCTGCTCGGATCTTTTTACCCGACTACGCGACGCAAAGGAGGGTAGCGTCTTTGTCAGCCTATATATGTATGTTCTTATATGGCATTCTAAAGGTCAAAGACGTGGGTCGATTTTGATGATTCTTACGTCAATCGATTTGTTTTAATCTTGTGAGTGTCACTAAAAGACATGCCACTAATCAAAGTTCAGTATAGCAATAAGCAGACGCTGTATCGTAAAAAAGAAAAAAATATATATCTACAAACTACGACAAATGGGGTATCAATGAATAGATTTTTTAGAAACATTTTTAGGTTTCTTCAATCATTTTTCGTTCTGAATGAGCATTTAGGATCTGTAATAATTTAAAGTTGGTTAGCAACCGATCTCATTGAAATCTTCAAAACTTACAGTGAAGTTGCGATAAAGTTCTTAAATAATAAGTTTTACTAACGTAAAAAATAACTATTATAGTATAATTCTTAAAATCGTTTGCCTATATAACCCAGAATTTTACTGTTTTCAAAGATAATTTTAACGACCGTTACTTAAAGCGTTATTTAATATAGTAAGAGAAAAATACCCTAATTAAGAATAAGTAAATAATAAAAACTGGTTATAATATTATTAATAATGAAAAAAAATTATCACGACTATTACAAGGAGACACGTCGTTGATACCGTTAACGACGATACGACAATCTTAGAATATTATTAAAACAGAACTGAAAAGTAATAAATAAAACAAACAATTAAAACATTTAAAAAACCGACTGCGTAAAAGTCAACTTAAAAGATGAAAATAAGATGATATAACAAAATCATCCAATCAAATATGATAAGTATTTGCAGTCGGAGTCATCTGATTTGTGTTTCCTTACCTACTGCAACTCTTGCTACATGCAAGTCTCCAACTGCAAATATTTATCATTTTTGATTGGATATTTTTCCACATCATCTTGTTTGCATCTTTTGAGTTCACTTTCACGCAGTCGAGATTTTAAATTTTTTCAATTTTTTTTTTGTTTGGTTTTTATAGTTGGAGCTATGGATCCTCGTTCATTTGGGCCCGTAAATACAGGGCCGTTCCACCCTCAAACGTATTTCAGAGCTTCATACTTTCTCGAAGTTACCGAAGTGTATTTATTATCCACGTTACCAAACTGCTTGAAGTTCTTACCTCTTAGCGTCCTCGTTCCGTTGCTATATACTTATTTTAGTGGTGTGGACAGTTTTCGTGTGCCACGTACCTAATAAGCGTTGGAAAAACAGCGATTTTGTATGATTTTGCTTCATATTTTCACGTCGTACATACATTCATAAGATCGCGACACTCCGTCTAGCCGATGCCGATACGACGCTTATACCCGTGTCGATCGTCTCATCCTGTCTCATCGATTGCGACGACTAGCCCGAAGAAATTACACTATTTTTTTTTTTTTAATTCAAAAACTTTCCCTTATACTCGAAACGTATGTACGTATAGAAAATTTGCAATAAGTACAATGATGTATAATAATTAGAACGCATAAAAAAGGAGATTATAAATATTTGCGGAAAGATGCATGATCGATTCTATACGATATATATATGTATATGTATATCATGTAAGAATTATAGTGCAAAATATATTGTTACCTGGCTACAGCTAAACTTATAACATTTTGAAGTTGTTAAACTATTTTATTATATAGTTTATTTTATACTTATAATTTCGATTTGACATAAGGAAATCAGTACCAGTAAAATATTACCACTTCGCTTACTGAAACTAAATTGTACATCTTCATTCTTAAACCAATTTATCGACATCAAAGGTAAGAAAACGAGTTATTTACCCGTCTTACTTACTCTTCGTACCAAAAGATATTTAAGAAATTATAATTATTTTCTTTATTTTCTTCATGTATTTTTAGGTTTACATGGCTCTAAACGAAAAAGAACTTTTATAGGACTGTTGCGTTGGCCGTCTGTCCGTCTGTCTGTCAAAACCCGTTTTCTTAGGGAAGCGTGGAGGTATCAAGTTGATATTAACACCAAAAATTTTACATCTTCAATCCATTGAAGTCTTAGAAAATTCAAGCTTTTAAGCTAAAGTAATCTTGATGAGGTTATAAAATATTAACCTTAGAAAAAAATTAAGACGTAAAAAAAAATGAACAAGCCAATCATTACCATAGGTAACAGACAGACATTGGATGGTGAAGCTGAAAATGTCATTCAGTTTTAAAACTACTAAGCATTCGTTGGTAGCAATGTACGAGGTTTTTTTTTTACCCGCAGCCTTGCCAATATGAATATAGAATTTACACGTACTTCGTTATAATAATAATAATATAAACTCAAGCCTATTTGCCAAAAGGGTAGGCAAGGCTACTTCATCTTTTATATTAATCCTATCCCATTCTAACTGCTCTTATTAAAATCCATCCCTATACCGCTTCCAATTCTAATCTCGATTTCATTTTCGGATCCGCCCTCCAACCCCTATCATGCATTGCTGTTAGACTGAATCCTAGAATAATTTCATGGATTGTGGTTGACCAGAATAAGGATGTCGTTGATGCGTTGATAATTGAGCATGATTGAAACTGTGAACAACTGCCAATCGTACGTTTCCAAAGATATACAAACGTCAGTCAACGCGTAATGAAAGAAAGCAACGAGAGAGGTAATAAAATTATAAGTCATTTGAAGCATGATAGTGACATAAATAAACACACATCCTACTCGCTTCGTATTTGTAAGGTATCCCCAAATTTCAAAACGGATATCACATACAGATTCACAGTTCAGTTCTATTTCCTTCTATACAATATATAGTACTATTATTTTCTATACATAGTCTGTACGGTTCTATTACCCTCCTAGACAATAGCCTCTTTTTTAGGTCTCATATAACTTTTAACCTTACCTATAGTCATATTTATAAAAATATTGAAATGCTTAAATGATTTTTTTGTTTCATTTTTTTGATATGATTTTCTTCCATCAACATACAGGCTTGTACAATTTATTTGTGAGTTATTCAACTTTCCGCAAAACAGCGGCCTGTATTACTAATATAGTAATGGCAAGGCGATGGCGGCTATCCCAGATCCACTTTCACTGAATACGGCAAGCGGCCTGGCGTCGAGCCAAGCCGATTCAGGCTTACATCCCGTACTCAGAATGAATTGTCATGCGTGTACGCGATGGCGAATAGTTCGTTTGTCAAAAAATATTAGGTCGGGGAAAAACCTTTTTCCTATTTTACAAATAAAAAGTTGCTGTAAAATCTCTTCGTTTGTGTTTTTGTATCTGGCTACTTTATACTGGCCACTATTAAATAGATGGATTTTTTTTTTTTAATTATAAATGAAAAGTAAGAACAGTAAACTGCATTTTGCTATAGTTTTTCTGGTCACCAAAACGAATGAATTTAACGTAGAAATTCGATACATTTTGAAGTTTTATTGTAAAAAAGAGAAAAATGCGACACAAGACGCGAAAAATATTTGTGACGTTTATGGACCTAACGTAATGTCTGTGAGAACAGAACAAAACTGATTCAAGCGTTTTCAGTCCGGTAATTTTGATGTCAAAGATGTACTTCGCTCTGATCGATCTATTATGGATAAAGTCGATGCCATTTTCGAATATGTAGAGGAAGATCGACATATTAGTTTTTTTCAATATAGCTCATGAGCTGGGGTTTGACCACTAAACAGTCTTAACCCTGAAAAAAGCTGGATATAAAAAAAATCGATACTTGGGTCCCAGACGAGCTCGCTGAAAAAAATCTAATGAATCGTGTATTCACTTGGGATTCTCTATTGAAATGAAATGAAAGCAAACCGTTTTTGAAAAGATTGTTCACTGGTGATGATGAAATGGATCACCTACGACAAGAACGTGTGAAAAGGATCATGATCAAAAGACAAGAAAGCTCCAAAGACTATAGCGAAACCCGGATTAACTCGTAATCAGTTGATGCTATGTGTATGGTGGGATTGGAAGGGCATTATTCATTATGACCGCCGGGCAAAACCGTCAATTCGGATCTTTATTGCTAACAGCTGATGAGACTGAAGCAAGAGGTATCTGGAACTGATCAACAGAAAGGGTGTGGTTTTTCACCATGATAACGCCAGACCGCACACATATTTAGCTCTCAGCACATATTGAGTTTGGTCGGAAAGTATTAATGCATCGACCATATAGCCTTAATCTTGCATCCTTAGATTATCACCTGCTTCGATCTTTTCAAAATTCTTTAGATAGATTAGGTTAACTTTAAGACAAGATTGTCAAAATTCCTTGTCGTAGTTTTTTGATCCAAAGTCCTTAAATTTCTACAACAATAGGATTATGCCACCATCTACGAAATGGCAACAAGTTGTTGAACAAAATGGCCCATATTCATTATAATTAAATGTAAACAAAATGTGATGAAAAATTATCTTGAATTTGTATACAAAATAAGAAAAAACTTTTTCCTCGACTTTATACGTAGAAAAAATCAACAGCCAGTAAATAAAATATGATTCTGATGCGTCCTACTGCAAATATTTGTCATATTTCATAGGATTTTCATCATTACCATTATATATCATATATCATCCTGCGTTCATTTTTTTAATTTAATTTACACAGTCGATGTTTTTGACGTGACAACGTCTTAAATTAGGTTGCGGCTGGGAGTCACTTATGAAAAAGTGTAACGCTCGGTAACGTTACGATGAGTCACCGAACGAGAGAGAGGCCCGCCGAATGCCTTGCGTCTCTCTCCCACTCAACTATGATCGGTCTGCCGCGCGCGCGCAGCACTAGAGAATTAGTGCATAGCTTGCAAATGTATTGCAAGTTATTGTATGTATATTTGTATATAAATACGTATGTATGTGTAAAGGTAAAAATAAAATTTTGTTAATATGAAATTCAGTGCGAGATTCTTTGTATAAATTAATGTTTTAAATATAATTCTTTGTATAAATAAATGTTTTAAATTGTTACTATTATTTCATCCTTCTTCCTACTATACGAATGAATATTCACATTAAAATGATTTTACCATTCAAAGTCGTTGTCACGTAAAACTTTCGCCCGTATACCGACTTTTTTCATTAATATTTGTATTTACCAATATTAGTAAATTTTTTGCCCATTCCCATAAATCACGTGTGAATTAGACTCGCGCGCAACGGGTAAGCACAAAGAATAAGCACTTGCAAGCATTTATTATGAAGACGGAAACCTATGTACTAAGTACGGATAAGTGATGCTCTGCTTCTGCATTTGAAGGGCCTCCGAGTCTCACATATATGCATTGTCTTGAGTCCGATGTAGGTACTTGCAGTCTAAGAATCGGCGATTCACAACACACATCTAATTTTTTACATTATTTATACAACTGCAGTGTATATAAAACATGCATGCAGATGGTGTTCAATTTTGGAACAATAATTAACAATTGAATACCTAAATATAATATGATGGCTCACAGAATGAACCCGACTTAGGCTTCATAACTCACTAAATGAGCTCTCGACGAAACAACTGTTCTATGCTCATTAGTTGTTTTTTTTGTCATATTCGGGTTTTAGTTTTTAGGAGATTTCATAAAAATCTAGCTATTGTATTTGTCCTTATGATGCAACTTTAAAAAATTTTGCTATTTTCCGACTTAGCTCGACGAACTGAGTCAAAAAATACATATGGTAAATACATATGGTGTGTGTGTGTGTGTGTGTGTTTGTGTATACATATATACACGATATAACGCGGGACTTGTCAGCGCGATAGCGCCTACAATTCTTTAGAGACCTTAATGAAACTCAACTATGTTCTGTGGACGATTGCAAAGGTTGAGTTCAGATTTGAGCCAAATAAGTCAAATAGTTTAGAAATTACATTTTAAATTTTTCAAATCCGAAAATTACATGTTTACTGCTTATCCTTCAAATAACTAACAAATAAAAAGACCTACTGAAAATAGAATGAAATCTACTTCCATTTTGGCTGCCGAATAGCTTTTGTTTTTACTTGTAAGCGAACAGCATACAAACTTTTGTTTTTATTCTATAACATTTTTCATTAACGTAAAGTTTTTCGTTAAAATTGGAAAAACAACTTTTTTGTTGAACGTTTTTCTTCTTCTTCGTAAGTTCGATATTGGTTCTATATTAATTTTGAATGTACAAAAAAAAATCCTATAAATTTGTAAATATAAATGACTAAATATCACGTTAGCGGATAGGTTCATGTGTGCGTACGGTAGGTACGAGAATACACATTCTAGCATTATCAGAGTCATTCGATCACGAACAGGACGGCACGTCGCCTATCGTTAATAAGTAAATACTTCTCAGAAAACCGACAAACCACTCTTGCTTCGGGGTTATTCAACGGCTACGGATAGCATTCAAAATTGTTAATACATATAATCAAGCAAAATCTGTTTGTAATTTTTATTATGTACAAGCTTTATTATATTTTTGTATTTCGTATTTACTTTTTCATCCAAAAAAAAGAACAAAAAATTATGATATAAATTTGGTCGCCCATAGAATTGTTACCCACTTTACATTAGATAATAGTATAAATATTAAACAAAACGATAAATACAAATTTTGAAGTCGACAACGACTAATTATGGAAAATAATTCTGTCAATTTTGCGGCATTTAAATACTCTTACAATACTTGTATTATTTCAATTCATTTGGGCACAATTCTACGATTTGTAGCTATGAAGCGTGGCTTCTTGTACCAATTTATCGAACTAAAAGAAGACCATTTAAATGCCGCCTCCATTGAGATATTCCAAATATATAACTCGATGTATTTAGATGCGTATTATATAATAAACTTTGATACGAAAAAATCTTATATTTTCAAGACATGTGGAAAATTAAGTCTTTAAAGAAAAGAGTTGTGACAAATGTATATTATGTGTCATCGGCCACGCGTATTGATACTATTGCTTAGTGAATGTATGTACCTACTTGCCTATACGTGCTATTTTATGATATCTAATAATTTTGTACATGTACGTACGTGTGTATAGTATTGCAATTAATATTCTAATGTAATTATTATTGATAATTACTTTTTTTATCACGCTTTTATTATTTTGATTTCTTGTCTATCTGTTTTATATAAATTTTCATAATTTGTTATTTATTTAAATTAAATTTTCGATGAGCTAAAGACAGCTGTAACGAACATAACTGTTGAGTAGGTATCGAAGTATATGTTACGGAAATGTAAAAAAACAAGACAGCACACCTATGTATTGACAAAATTTTTTTTACAAAAAAAAAAATAATTTGACAATGTGACTAATAGAAGTTCCAAACCAGACCACTGCATACGTAACACACACGTGTGCACACATGTGTTTTAGTGAGCCTTTCCTTAGCCAGCCGTTGGATATAATTTCTTAGAAGTAATCGAGAGGCGCGGGCGCATGCCGCCGCGCCGGCGAGCTAAGGCCGCGGGGAGGAGGTGGGTGGCGGTGTGATGTCCATATATAATGCGACGGACGGCCGAGGTGCGGGGGCGCGGCGGGGAGCGAGGTCGGCGCCGGCCCTGCCAGACAAGTTGTCGCTTCGGCTCGCTCGCCGGGCCCCTGCCGCCGACCTCCCCGCCCCTCTGCCCCTAACCCGCCACACCACACCACCGCTACGCCCTTCACAACCAGCACCACGGCAAATTACTTGATGCACCACAATGCACCTAACTGATCCCGTTAATCATAATAGAGTTAATTAAAATCAATTAATTGAATCACGATTAATGAACCATGATGCAATAAAATTGATAGATCTATTACAAATTAAATAAACTGTTTTTTTTTTAATTTGTACAAATAAAGGTGAGACAAAACCTCTACTCCTACTTGAAGTATTTGTGATAAGGAAATTATAAAATTGTATACCTACTGAAGTGGTTAACTACTTCTGTTTTAATTAGGAATATTGACCACTTCCGGGATTGCTCTGTAAATTAAACGGTCCGTAGGTTCCAAGTTCTAAATACGAGTAGTGTCCTTCGATACTCACCACTTTTCTCAATGACCGGTACAAACATTTTTAAATAAAAAAATGTATAGTTAGAATCTCTTTTCATAATCGAAATTAGCACTGCGAATTCTGATGTAGAATGATAATTTGACAACGGTACGAATAATAACATCCATATTAATTTTTGTTTTAATATATTTTTTTTCTTGGAACATCACATCTTTTTAGTTTTCTGTACTGTCTAGTGAGTAATCTGTTGAATATGACATACATTACGTTGTTTTATATTTCCTAATATTGGTACGATATACGTAATTCGCTTCGATTTCTTAGCAGCATTTTTAGGGTTGCGAGCCAGATGGCAAAAACGGAACTTATATTCCGTCATATATGTCCGTCCGTCCGTCCGTATGTCACAGCCATTGCATTCAAAAACTACAAGACGTATATTAATGAAATTTCTAGTGTAGGGTCTTGTATAAGCCACTTCTTAGTTCAGTAGTTAAATAACAAAAGTAAATATTTCAATAAAAATCAACGTGTGGCACATATTTCGACAGTTATTTTAAAACTCTTTAAAGTTTCTAAGCAATTTTTCTGATTAATTTTCGGAAATACTCGTTCCGAAAACAGCAGAAATTTTGTTCCACCCCCCTTTTTTTTAACCGTTTCGCCAAAAAATATAAAAAAAATAGCTAAGGTAAGACTTAATATATACTTTCAAGGAAAATTATTTTGAACATGGTCGGATGTATTGTTTTTGAGTTATTGCCGAAAACTGCGCTTCTCAACAAAAGAACGTAAGTGCCACTAAGATACGCTCTTTTGCTGGTGCACTGTCGCTTACACTAGTCTAATAGTAATAGTCGACATACCTACTTGTTTTTCTAGTTATAAGCGACTAAAGTGATTATAACGGTTCTATACGGGAAACATGGAAAAGGTGTAACAACGTACTTTTTTCATCACTAGCGGATTTCTTTGTAATAAGGACTTCGAAACCCTATAATGAGCATAGTCCGACAAGCTCTTAGCCAGTTTTTTTTTAATTGATACAGTCGTCATACAATTAATTATTGTGGGAAGCGTTTAATTCCAGAGTTGAATTCGTTCATAAAATTCTAATTCAATATTTTCTCATCCGATAATAAATCTGAAAATATTCATTTTGTTATTTTGATGATAATTTACTTATATTTACTTACCAACTTATATCCTATACTAGTACGAACCTATAACTTCTTGCATACGAGACAAGCTAGTCTTACCCCATTACATTTTATTGGCCGCAAACATTATCCGTTTTGTCTTGTCTGAATTCATACTATTACTTATATATACCATCCGAAGCACATATGTATCACTCATTGATTACGACACTACGTCACGATAGGCACTGTTCTTTGTTTTACGATAAATAGGTCACACGATACGCGGATTCGTTCTGATTGATAAGAAATGGCCATTTCATAATGTATTTCAATCATTACGTTTCGTGTTCATTAACACAAGTAAGTGCGACAGTGTCAATCAGTCAATGACCCACTCCGGTT
The DNA here is from genome assembly GCA_005406025.1 of Eumeta japonica. Taxonomy (NCBI): domain Eukaryota; kingdom Metazoa; phylum Arthropoda; class Insecta; order Lepidoptera; family Psychidae; genus Eumeta; species Eumeta japonica. Next base: position 72,850 of record BGZK01001848.1, read on the forward strand.
CTCTTTAACTTCGATACAATAAACACTTGTCTCGTAGATAAATATCGTACATACGTTTAATCATTAATGTTTTTGGAATTACATGACAAGGCGCGACCGTAATGCAATTTGTTATGGCATGTTTCTTTGAAAGTGTTGAATTTCTGGAATTTCCGAAACACACACAATACCTACCATATTAATAATAATATAAAATACATCAACTAACAATGTCTGCAATTTAAAAAATATTATTGCATAATAGTATTATAAAAATATTATATATTTTAACATTAAACTGTAATTTAATGTCTATACCTAACTATTGAACAGGGTATTAAGAATTCAATGTTAGAGTTCCGTACACAAGGATGCCAATGGGACCGTGATGTCTATCCGTCCATTTGTCACTGGGTCGTATCTTTTGAACCGTGATAGGTGGATACTTGAAACACAAAGCATTACTATGGCCACTACAACAACAAACATTAAAATAAAATAAAATTTAAAACTTAAAAGGGGATCCCCACACAAGGAACGTTTTTTTTTCGGCGTTTTTTGCTCGGTTTTAATAATGACAATTAGATAATAACCTCTAAATAGTATAACTATAATGCATAGCCTTAAGTAAAACGACAAATAATAAAAACCAGCCAAGTGATCTGGACCCTGCGGCGCCATGCGGGAGCGTCAAACGTGGCCATACTGATGACTGTGAATACTCTATATTTTACTTAACCATTTTTTTTTTAACATATAGTGTCAAATATTGTATGATGGTATGACCCTTCATGTGCGAATTCGACTCGCACTTGGCCTTTTTTTTTTAATTTTGAACAGAAGCGCTGTCGGAATCCAACCATTTATTTGGTATTCGTTTATATAACGTTACATTACTCCCAATTGTGTTTTTTTACGTTCTTAGAATTTTTTTAGACATTTAGGACCCGATTAGGATATACTGTGAGATTGAAGATGAGAAATACGTCACAAGCAAATTTGATAAGAAGCAAATTTCAAACGTTTCTTTAAAATTAAAAACGGTCTAGAAATTAATAAGTCGATAAGATTTATTGACTGATATTTCTTTTTTGTTCCTACATGGCGGCAGGCTGGTGCCGTCTGGAGTCTTGTCATACCTTCAGTGACTTTAACTATATTAAAATGAATCTATCATCGATGTACAAATCCACTGATAAGAAAATCGTTGAATTCTCACAACACGTTTCAATGGTATTAGTGCGTCACAGACAAAGAATCTGGTAATGTACAAATTGATAAACACAGTCTTTTGTTCGGAGACATTTATTAAAATTACATCCAAAATATGGGTAATTGCGTTGGGATAATTTCGAAAAAATTTACTTACCACTACGCACCTGATTATATTCATGTATTTTTGCCTGCGACCACGTCCGCGTGGACAAAGTATAAGTTTTCACATCTGATCTAAGTCTGAACCGATAGCTGATCTTAGTTCGGCTTTAGATTTAATTCTTATTCCCCATTTCGATTTCAGTTTAGAGTATTTTCTTCCTTTCTCTCTATGTATTAACAAAATTCGAATTGATTTCTTTTAGCTAATTTTTATCTTAAAATTACTTGGAGATTCAATTCACTTTTTCTTCCCTGGGTTTCATATTACCTCACTATGAAATTTCATAAAGTTCGTTTAGCGAATTTACAGTAATTTTTTTCTTGTCATGTTTCGGAAACTAAGTCTTGAATAGAAATGATACGAATATATTCCAAAGCGTTTCTCTAACGAATTTAATCAAAATCTCTTTGGCAGTTAAGCCGATATGACATAATGTACAGAAAAAGTTAACAATAACTTACAATTTATTATATTAGAATGGACTTAATTATTTAAATCCAGTCATTTTTTTTTTTCGAAATGATGATACTCGAGATTTTAGATATCCAACTTTTGATCGCCGTTCATGTAAATATGAAAGAAAATAATTACTAAAAAAAGACTAATAAAATAGTTTTCTTGAGATAGTTATATAATAATTGTTCTATATCATTGCCAGAATTCATTTTTATCGCACATTTCTCATTTGTCGCATTAGATTTGGTACAAAATATACTTACTGAGGTGACGGAGCATTTTATCATCGTCTGGAAGACATTTAAGATGGCCGATTACAAGTAAAGCGACACTTCGAATTTCGGCCGCCGTCCGCCGCTGCCAAAGACGTATCGAGTCAGGCGGGCGGCCAGCGACGTCCTGCCTAGCTCCCAGCTCCGACGCCGCCGCTACGAAATAACAAATGGACATCCGTTTCTGCACAATCGTACACTCTATGGTCTGACAGAGTTGCACGTCCGCGAATGCGTGTGAAGGTAAAATGTTCTTTTCCTCGCTAGGAAATTCTCAAGAAACGATTTTTACTAACCTCGAAAACTTATCGATACGTATTGTGTTTCGAAAAATACCTATTTTTTGGAGTTCCCTGCCGCCAAAGGAATACTTATAGGATCGCTTGGCTATTCGTCTGTCCGTCATTGACCTGTTCGTCAATGGCGGTTTCCTCGTTGAAATTAATGCCAAATACTTAGATCTACATTCCCCTGAAGCTGTAAAAAAATACAGCCATCTAAATCCACCCAATCGAAAACGAAGACCATTTTTGTCGCATATCAAAATATGCGACAAAAATAAATAAATCAAAATAGGGTACTTCCCGTTAACCCAAGATCATAAAATTTGGCAAAAAGAATAGTCTCACAACATAAGTAGAGGGAAAATCTGAAGTTCTATATTTTGTAGTTACAGTAGTAATTTTTTTTTTTGCATTTTCAAATTTACATTTGCAGTTGGACTATGGACTGTAATACAGGTACATTATGGTCTGTAATACAGATATATTTTAATGTCCTGCTATAAAAATTTGAGATTTTCAAAATGTAAGATATTTAAATAATATCTCAGTTATCTTTTTTTGGAAAAAGGAAAATAATAGATGTTTCGAAATTCCAGGGAAAAGTATCTCGCCAGTATCGGTATTAAAAAAAATAACGTTCAGACTCTCGATAGACAAAGTATGTACATACATAATTAAGTTTGTACGGAACTCTCAGGGTGCGAGTCCTATTCGCACTTGTCCGCTGTTTATCTTTATGTATCCAACGCGTGTACGCCAACGTTGACGTTAAATATCATTGAATATGAATATTAAGAAGCCAGTGCATAAAATATAAACCGGTTGACCTAAATCGGTGATCTAGATGCGCGAAGAACATTGATAGTTAATCCACTTCTCCGGTGGGCGCGCGCGAACGGATACAAAAGTTAAGCACAAAGTAAATCTCGCATAAACCTACACCAGGGGCTTATCAGCGGCTTATCGTCCGTTCGGGATGATCCTCATTGCGCCACAGATATTTATGGCGGAGATTACTCACGGGAGGTCCGTGACGGTTCAAGGACCAACAACGTAACGCGAACGTTAACTGTTAGACGTTGACCCAAAATTAATCGATGAATTTGCTTGAGGATTCGGTCGATGAAAGGACAAAATGAAAATAGAATATAACTAGTGACCAGCGCTCACTAGTTAAATGTCAATAATTTAAATTAGAGAAACTCTAGTTACATTTGTGTGATTCGTATATATATGTTTTTTAATGATTGTATTTATCTATTTACTTTTTTAATTTAATAATTGATAATATAATTATCATTAATAACAATTGATATTTGACCCTCGACCACATTAATGGATAAAAAAAAAATTGACTATTATTAAAAATGTGACTTCTGCCGCTAAACAGAAATAATCGGAATACTTAATAAAATAACTATCGCTGCAAAACATATGAAATTATGAAAAGGCACAAATTTAGGTCAAGATTTTTGCCATGATACCAATTTTAACTACAAAAACCCACATTGTCAGATAGGTGAGCTAGGCAAAAATTTTTCCTTATTCTCTTATTTACAAGTATAATATCCTGATATTCTGTTGTTTCTAACTGATTCTAATTACTGTTGAATTTTTAATTTATAAAGTGAAAACTTTTAAAGTCGATATTCCATTGTGCAAAATCTTGTAAGTTCGCGTCACCGACACGCTAATGCATTAAATGTGAAAACTTCTTTAAGCGCGTTTGGCGATTTTTGTATGAGGAAAATTCTGTGTCCACGTCACCTATATACTAATGTTAACAATATATGTAATTTTTTTTGTGTATGTCAGAGTTATATTTTTATATTTAATTCTACTACAACATTAATTGTTTTATATAAATTAAAAAGCTCAAATTCTGCAATTCAAATCTTAATATACATATAAAACATTAAAGTATTTCAAATTTACTAGATTTGTGCAGCCCATCGTCAATTTTTTTAATAAATAAACCAATTAAATACTCGGCTTTTATGATTCTAAATAAAATACTTCTGTCAACCGATAATTTGAAACATAAGATGAAATTTGGTAATTCGTTTTGTGATCAACTTAGAAAACAAACCAAATAAATATGTGATGAACTTTGCCTTTAATGACTTGTAAGTTAAACCCGATGAACATTGTTAGAATAGAAGTCGCTAAAGTCTCAATCTGAAATCACCGGGAAGTGTATCCGATTTCTCAGCGTACCTATTCGCGTAGCCAGCCCGCCGTCAGCGCCGCTTTAGACACTGACTCAACAAAGACAGCTCCACACGACAATCTTTATTTTAGCACTCTGCTTGGCACCAGGTAAAACTTACGTCACGGCCGGTCGACGGTCCTGAAAACTTGTAAAAATGGCGAGCGCGGGCGCGCCATTGACCCTTGTCGCGAAGGTGACGCGCCTGCGGCTCTCTTCAAGGTTAATGAGGTGGCCCGGTGCGCTGCACGGCTACACGGTCCGCGGGAAAATAAGAGTGGCTTCATTACGCTCCATGAATCGAACGGTACTATTTCACGCGCAACCAATCTTAGAACTGTGAACAGTGTAAATTTGCAAGGCGGACATGCGTGGTTGCCATTTAGTGTTTTTATATATTTTTGGAATGACATTTGCAATTCCCAAGGGCACGTACTTACATATTACTAAATAGGATTATACAATAAAATTAATTTGAACAGTGATCATTCTAATATGTATTATAATACAGTTTTTAATGTTAAAAAAATTAGTAAATAAATATAAAAAAAAAACGCAATCTCAGCTTTGTATGAAATATTTCAAAATACTTTTGATGTTTTTGAACTGTGCTTCTACAGGCAAATGGATTTCATTGATAATACTTATTCAGAAAAATTCAATGCTTGCGTGTCTATCACATCACAGTCGTATTTCTTCCAGCTCATTCGACATAGAGAACTGAAGTTTGACGCATGAACTGGTAGCCCACTTACAGCTGTTTGTTTTAATAATTAATTCAGCAAAGATTTAAATCTTTAGTATTAACGATTAAAGTTCGTAGTGAAAAAAGAATTATTTTGAATTTCACCGAAGTTGGTATTAAATGAAAGTTAGTGAGCCGCTAGTTTAAAAACGTACATGTGCAATACAACGCACGAAACTCTACCGCTCTGAATTGTTTGCGAATGATGTAATGCGCAGATTTAATACTCCCCGACCCTTCCTTAGTCTATCCCGCGAGCCGATTTTAAGCCATTGCGACGCTTTCGTGATTAACTTCATTGCGGCAGAGTTTCGTACCTTATACTGTAATTAGACTTACCACTCCTACAACATAACATCGTAGATGAAATTTTCCAAACAACAATTTCATCCGTTTTTGATTATCATAGTGCAGTATACTATAAATACACTTTCTTTTGTTAATACAATTGTGATAGTAAGCAATCACTTTGCAATCACCCAAGCGTATTGTGTGCTCTTGTTAAAATAAGACGTTCTCATACTTATTCTAGTTATTCTACAAGTACCTAGTAACACGGGGCTGGCGCTGCGCGCGCGCGGCCGCCGGGCGCGCTATCGGCCGGTGTCAGGGGCCGGCCGCGGCGATTGCGCATAAACGGGCGTCGCATGTTTACAAAGCCGCCTCCGACGCCGCCGTTCCTCTGATCTTTCCGAACGACGAATGGACATTACGCGGTATCGCTATCGCTTTATTCTCTGGTGAGTATTATTCAAAAACACTGTCTGACATATATCTACCTAAATTATTAATTCGCAACCGAGACACAGATTCTAACTGCTGCGTTAATTTCTTTGTAATTAAACACGTCTGCAGTATCTATGGATCTAATGTTAAATCTTTTCCTAAGCCTGGCATTATTTATTATTCCATTATTATGTGCCTCTAGTTAGTAAGTGATAAACGCCGTTAATTAATAATTTATAAACTCTGTGGCAAAATTATTCGTGATAATTTTCCTAGCAAATGTTGAATTAGATATGGTACATTTTCTGTGTACACTTATAATTATGCTAAATAAATAACGAATTTCCACGCCTCCCCCTGCCCGCACGCAGCCCTGCATTTCTCTCTGGTCCTGGTTCTCATTAAGCAGGCCCCGTGTTTTGATAACGCTTCCTCGCCGCGCTCTTATTTAATATCATTCGGTACTTGGGAGCACATTTCTCTAAACGATTTTAAAAATATCAGAACTTAATCATCGCGATATCAAATAATTGACAATGTACAGTATTTGCTTTATGGGCTCATCGAACCGGCTGCAGCGGGCATTAACTATTTCGCATCGAGGTATTTCGTGACGAAATGCGTCCGCGTCGGCGTGTACCTACATGTCGTGTCGTGCGCGGCGATGCCGGTGCGCGCCGCTCGACGCTGCAGGACATATAATTAGCCGAAACGGGTCTGAGTAATGGCGTCGGAAATAACGCAGGGTAGGCGCCAAGCCCGCCGCGCCCCCCGCCGCGCGCCCTCCGCGGTCACGGCGGCGGGCGCGGCCGGGGCGACCAGCGCCGCGGCGTCTGTCACGAGACTCCGAGTTATTTTAATGTCTGCTACAGAATGACGGCGAGCTGATTTATTTAGTACAGCACCAGCAAAGCAAAGGTTGTTCTATAATTATTGGCAGGGCTGACGTTGGCCGTCCTTTCAAGTGTATTGAACTTGCGTTAAAATATTAAAAGCTTTTAGCCTAATACCTTTTTCTCGTGTGTGCTCGTTTTAGGGTCAGCAAAGTAGTAGCATAAAATTATGAAACTATATCGGTATTTGTCACCACACGTCGGGGTGCTCTTCCCCCACAATCTTATTGCAGATTGTGGAGCTAGGCCCTGAAGCGCTCCATTGTCTTATCATTTTTGTAATTGGGAAACCATAATTTATTAGCACCAGCATCGCACGAACGCACTCATTTCGCGGAATCGTGTGACGAGGACACACACAACCTCTTAGGTATCAGTGGATGTTTTTTTTTTCCTACCCCTGTCTCATGGTGGAGACAGACCTTATTATCTTTTATACTAATTTTCAGGGGCATACGTCGCGCATTTGTGCCTCTCTTTCGTTCTGTTAACTTATTTTGCTATACAGTATATCAGTGGATGTTTAAAATATTTCGTAGCCATCGAGTTCTCCGAAAAATCATGAAATAAAGTACAACGGTGTACACAAAGCATTCTGTATACGCGGATGTAAACGATCATTAAAAAATAAATACCTGTTTAAAATTTCATGAATATGCCGCCGTGACACGAGAAATTTTTTGCTAAAACATGGTAGATACCTACCATTATACAATATCATTTCATTTGTCCGCGAGCGGGTGACGCAGGTCAATTAATGTGATTTTTAGTTTGGTTTAGAAAAGAAGACAAGGTGTTAACGAAGCGTCCACAGATACAAATATATAAAGTGTGTGAACTTATTTTAGACACCGAAAGTAAATAACCAATTTTCTAGAATGTAATATCTAATATAATAAAATATAAAGTCACAGCAGAATTAGAATCTTGCTACTGACGTCAAATAACAATTCAGTTGACTGCGCTAAAACATTGTTTTAATTAACTTGTACTTGTTTTTTGCACTTTGCAGTAGTTTTTCATGTAATTTTTACATTCTTAAGAGAAATATTTATTTACGTTTATAAATTTCCAATATTTATTGAATTTTTAAAAGGATGTTTTCATTTTTTTTTTAAGTAATTATTTATTTTCAATACCATATTTTAGACGAGTTGTTTGAGGTACGAAGTACAATTTAAATCAAGGATATGCTTATATTGCCACAAAAGACGTATACCTAGAACGTCCACTCATGCATGTATGCGATTTTAATTAACTACTAACGGCCATGCTTTAAGGGCTTGGCATTTCAATTTTTGTTGTATATTTAATATATTTAACATTATTTTTTCATAAAACATTGTGTTATATTATTAGGGGATAAATAACGTGATATTTAATGTATACGCGTTTATCAATAGTTATAAGTGGGGTGTAAGAAATTCCCAAAAAAATAAAATATTTTACTTTTTATAAACAAAAAATTCTAAAAATACTTATTACATATTCGGGGCATAAAAGGAGTTTCGACGATTGCGGTACTGGCGGAATGCACGATTATATTTTAGGTTTTAGTAATTTTTCATTCATAATAATGTTTCCTGCAATAAATCATTATAAAAACGGATACAAAGCATAGGAAAGGACAGGCTTTATATATTTTTAAGAGACCTTTTAAAATTCGTTAGTACTTCATATTAAAAAAAAAAGCTGGCAAAACTGGCCCTCCATTCATTCAACAGACCATACAATATCGTCTTATAGTATAATCAGTTTTGTTCAACCACTTGACCACATTTGTTCAAATATTTGAAATACGTCATAATTTTTCTCGAATTTACATTTTACCGCGAAGGCAGTTTTCCCTCAAAAAGAACGAACAAGAAACTTAAGGGCAGCTCTTTTCTAATTTGCACATACATAGCCAAAACAAATACGAAACCATTAAGAACGAAACAGCCCGGTAAGAAGTTGAACCATTTACGCCCATGGACATTTGTCTTCTAAATATTTAGGAATTGTATAATACCCTTTTTTTTACTGAATGATTGTTTAATAACACTCTTAAATTTATATAGGGGTAAATCTTGTATATCTATAGGAACCTTATTGAATATGCGCACGCAGAGCCCTCTAAATGAATTTGTGACTTTACTTAGTTGACTAACATGTGAAATCAGTTTATTTTTATTTCTGGTATTGAGTTTATGTCGACTACTATTTCTTGTAACCATTTCTATTTTCTTTTTACATATAATCAATTTTCATAGATGAATTGAGATGTCAGGGTTAAGATTCCAATTTCCTTAAAGTTATTTGTAAGAGATACACGAGGTCCGAGCTTGTAAATTGCGCGAACAGCCCGCTTCTGCACACGAAAATTTTATGAATATCCGCGGCGTTTCCCTAGACCAAAATACCATACGACATCAGACTATGGAAACAGCGAAAAATAACGTAAATTCACTACTTATAATGGTATTTAGGCATCGTGATACTTAACAAATTATAGTAGCTCTGCTTATTTGCAATTACATATATAGTCGTTTATTATGTAGTATTCTTGCTATAATTCGTGCGCGCCAACCGCGGCTGCTTCGGTTGAAACGGTTTAGGTTTACTTCATGTGGCCGGCGGCGGCGCGAGCGTCATTCGTTAGGCGGCGCGTGGCGGAGAGGACCTTCTGTTTTTTATTATTTATATATGCTAATTTTCAAATATTACTCTTTTTTAACACGCTTTTATAAGCTTGGGCTGTATATTTGAATGTATGTATGTAACTATGTAACAGAATCTTTGAGCTTAATTTTCACCGGTTTCTAGAAGTCTGATAAACTTGAAACTTTGCGCACATCTCAAGGACCGATGACAATACAATAATTTGATAACAGTTTCCCATTATCCTTATTAGGACCGCCAGGATTAATATAATCTTGGGTTATATGGGGCGCTTTGTGCCACATTTTTCATGTGTAGAGCAACCCACGCTTTTTCCACAATAATACTAGTATGTTTCGTCATTGTTCATTATTTTTTTGAGTTCATATTAAGGATTATTTTTCACTTTTTAGTTTAATCTACTTTGAAAGCGTATTTTTTAGTTTTTTTTAAACTATATATATTTTTTTTTTGATAAAACTGTAAATATATAAAATTTTATATTGTAATAAAATGTCACATAAATGTCTGGCTGTCCTATAAACGTAAAAATACTTAATAATAATATTAATTTCATTTCTTATTTTCTGATTATCTTTATATATTGTATGTGTATGGAAACGCAAATACCTACTAGGTAGCGGCGTCACACGATAAAGATGATGCTCAATTTTAAGTATGGTAAAACTATTGTATCCGCATTAGTGTATTGCACGTTGGGGACTGCTAGCCACCGTTTTCCTCAAAACAGTGACAAGTCGGAGACGTTGCAGAAGTGAAGATGTGCAGGCAGCATTTAATTTTACCTAAAGATGGTTAAGTTGCATGTCGCCAGGCACCATGGTAAAGGGTACGAACAGCGCCCACACCACCCAGCAGATACCGCTATGCATAATATTTCTCTACATAATTACTAGTTTTTACCCGTCGCCCATGTTGATAGGAAATCTTTCATCGACATTTTGTTCTTTATACGATTAATTCCAATCTCGATCCTATTCCCAATTTCAAACTTTTCGCCTCTTCCTCTAGCTCTCTTTCTCACTCGCCCTCCTTCTCACACTCACTCTGTCACCCCAACCCTTTTCATTCCACATCTCTCATTCAGAATCCTCTCTCTCTCTCATTCCTTACGTCTTCCCCTCCAATTCTCTTCATTTTCGAAGAAGATTAAATAAGCATGCAAAATAAAATAAGAACCATGACTTTAAATTATCTACTCTAAATAAGATAGATAGGCAATGAGTAACTTACATTTAAACAATATTTTTTTTTTAGTATGCCAAATTTCTTAAAATCGAATCAACCACTGTTGAATTATAAGACATACAAACAAACGAATAAAAAGTAGCATATAACTTTTTCTGTTTTATCTATAATATAAAATGCAATTCGATAATCATTCCATATTGTAAAATTATAAATGTTTAAAGTTATAAATTAAGACTAGAAATTACGTAACGTTTCGTATCTATAATTTTTTTTTATTTACTGAATTTCAACGTAACTTATACTAAAGATTATTTTCAATGCAAAATGCTATGTTATTTAGTAGCAAAATTGCAATAATTAATTTACTTATATAATATGTCTTAAATTCAATAGAATGAAGATTAGGCGTTAGGCGGCCTATTTTTCCAAGGTCATTTTAACGATGCATTGTGAATTTGAGTGTCAATGTCAATATCAAGTAGAACGTGTCAATGCATAATATGACACATTTGAAAAAATCTTCAGCTGTCAATCCTGGCGCCATATCGTTTTCCGCCATGACACCCAAGACAGTCATATTCCCAAGGGACGCTAAGAGATGTTTCATATCAAAAATTGTTATTTTCCAAAAAAATAAACCTTATCAGTAAATATCACACCTAAACAATTGAGATTTAAATATTTATTTGTTTAGGATAGTATTCAAGATTTGAAAAAAATATGTAATTTAGAAAATAATGTCGTTAAGAAAGACGGACAGAACAAAATTTAAAGAAACACTTAACGATATTTAGAAAAAACAATCTTGATAATGTTATAAATGTGAAAGTTTATATGTTTCGATATTTCTTACTCAATCACGATTTAACGGCTGAACAGAATTAGCTAAAACTGTATAATGTATAGAGATACTAACCTTTTCTCACAGCTTCGCTTGCGGCGCGATCGTAGAACAAGTTCTTTACTTATGCCGAGTGATTATTGATAAAAACAACGTTCAAGAGAGATTCAAGTTCAACATCGATTCGGGAGCGGAACTGCGATCAAGACCGGGATCAGGATCAAAAGTGTAACTGAGGTCGTATCATAAAAAAATTAACGGCATTACGTGTTTTTTCGGTGTAAGAATTAAGGGTTCTGGTATAGAATCGGAGCCACGGCCAAAAGCTAGTGTTAAATATTTTTATATATCATTGAATTAAGTATTAAATTTTACACAGACTCCATTTAAAATCGCATTACTCGACGAAAGATATTTCGGTTTAGCACTTACGTCATTTTTACTATCTGCGAGCCGAGTATTATATCCGTCTCTCTCTCTCTCTCCGTCTCTCTTTTCGTTACAAACAAAAATATTAATTCATTTAATGAGGAACCCTTTTATTGGTTCCCTAGTATTATTAGAATTCTAATAATAATTATATTATTACTATTTATAAGACTGTCGCGGAGTTACAGGAAGGGTAATAATGGCTCAACTTGCAACGAGGTGCGCTTACGGGATTGTACCTTTTTTGTCACTGGCCTATTGTAACAAGAAGTTGAGTCGACGACGTAACGCTTTTCCGCGAATCGGAAGACCGACGAACTCATCAAAGGCCCCGCCACGAATTACCTGGGCTGTTCACGGGAACTCCTCGATAAACAGAAAGCGGCATGCGGCTCAACTCTCAAAGAACGGCGTTCCATTTTTATTGCTTCCTAAATCTGGTCCAAAAACCGTTAATTCTCAAAATGGACGCTTAGATTAATTTTGTTGAGCCCCCAGATGACAGCCATAATGCTGTTGCAGCCGTAGAATTTCTCTAAGAAAGGTAGCCACAACTTCAAATAAAATAACTAATCGTATATTATGTTTCATCTAACCCGGTGACAATTTAATAAATTAATTCTCAGCACCCATAAGGAATGCAAATATCCCAACGATGCAATGAAAGACATCGGACAACTGCAAATAGGGCTCGTGCCCTGAGGATTTTATCCATCAAAAGTACTAACCGATGCCTGTTTTCGATAGCAATGCTGTCAAAAGTTTTCGGAAGAATCTATTGAAATCCAATTGTTTTAAAGCCTTAAATTTTTGTAGCGGTTCTTAAAAATATTTCCCCATACGTTTATCGTGATCCATACTCCAAATGCAAATATTAATTAAAAACGCAATAACTCTTTTAATGATATATGTACCCACAAAATTAACGATTTTTAATTTTTTTCCTTCAATTTTGCTTACAAGACATTGCTTTTTAGTAAATTTCGTGATTCTAGATCAATGAGAAGAACCCTATAGGTTTTGACTTATTTGCGAGTGGCATATAAAATATACGACAAAAATGGCGATATATTTTGATTGATTCGACTCATAGACTTTTTTAGAACTTCAAGGGACCGTAAACCTAAGTGTATTGTATTAATTTCAAGTTGATACATCCACACATTTCGGAGAAGAAGAGTCTTGATACCTAAACAGACGGACAGACGAGCAATTAAGGAATCCTATAAGAGTTCACCTTGAGGTACGGAACCCTAAAAATATTTAAATATGATGAAAAATATGTAAAAGTGTATGTAATCTCCTAAAAATTAAAAAAATGTGTGCATACGTATATAAAAACTGCTACTAATACAAAAACTATTTCTCTGGTGTAACTCTCACCAGTGTGTAGACTTACATTTTAACTGCTTATAACAAATGAAAAATAACGATTTGTATCATTTTTGGGGACAGCAACTATAAATCGGTGAAATATTTTATGAAAATACGAAACGGCTATATGCATTTCGTGCTTTTTTTAACTTTCCACTATGAGAATTGAAAATTTTTCATATAATTGGGAAGTTACTATCGTCACCCCGATTTTTTAAAATTGTGTTTTCACTAGATCTTGACGTTTTAGGATCCTACCAATCTATTTCGAACATTTTTCGAATGATGTGTGTGTGCATGTGTGCGTGCGTATATCAGTTTCACCAAGTAGAAGTTGAGGAATGTCAAAAATAAAGTTGTCTGAAAAATGGTTTTTTGAAATAACTTTTACTACCCCATCGATCGATACCAAAATCTAATTAACTTTTTTGCCCAAACAGATGCATCGACTGCCGCAAACTGCATAAAAATCGGTTGACTTGTTCAAAAGATAACATTGAAGAAAATTTAAAAAAAAAAGTGTTTTTGTACAATATTTTAAACTTGTTTTACAAATAGATTTAAAAATCTCTTCAGTTGTTTTCCTTGACAAACAACGTTGATCGTTGCTAAATTAATCAAAATAATAAAAAATGAAATAATTTTTAAAAACGAAAAATTTTAGAATATTTTTTTGAACCAGTCTAGAGATAAATTTTAAAATCTAACCAGTTATTTTCTTTAAAAACTACGTAGATTGTCGCAAATTGCATAAAAACAAGTTGGTTCGTTTGAGAAATACGGTTAACGAAAAAATCGAAAATAAAGGGTTTTTTTTAGAAATCTTTGTTTTTAAAATATGTTTGGTACTCTGCCATCTTTTTCTGTTTAAAAACTTCGTCGGATGCTACAGAGCAAATCAAAATCAAATAACTAAAGCGGTTTGTCAATACATTTAGATTTTTAATTGTAAGAGTGCAAAACGTGATAAAACTATATTTTTAAACTCGAAGAGCTAAATAAAATATTAAAAACGAACATTTAACCATGATAAGCCCAATAATTTACTGCTCTTTCAACAATTTACTGCTCCTTCAACAATTTACTGCCCCTTCAGCAATTTACTGCTCCTTCAACAATTTACTGCTCCTTCAACAATTTACTGCTCCTTCAACAATTTACTGCCCCTTCAGCAATTTACTGCTCCTTCAACAATTTACTGCTCCTTCAACAATTTACTGCTCCTTCAACAATTTACTGCTCCTTCAACAATTTACTGCTCTTTCAGCAATTTACTGCTCCTTCAACAATTTACTGCCCCTTCAGCAATTTACTGCTCCTTCAACAATTTACTGCTCCTTCAACAATTTATTGTCCTTTCAACAATTTACTGCTCCTTCAACAATTTACTGCTCTTTCAGCAATTTACTGCTCCTTCAACAATTTACTGCTCCTTCAACAATTTACTGCTCCTTCAACAATTTACTGCTCCTTCAACAATTTACTGCTCTTTCAGCAATTTACTGCTCCTTCAACAATTTACTGCCCCTTCAGCAATTTACTGCTCCTTCAACAATTTACTGCTCCTTCAACAATTTATTGTCCTTTCAACAATTTACTGCTCCTTCAACAATTTACTGCTTCAACACTTTAAACTCCAAAATAGTAAGAATCTTCAAGGATGGCCAGCAGGGTCAACCATTTTACAGATTTGTTTGCGTGCTTAAACCCTTTATTTGGTTAGTATGAAATTAGATATATGCTGTAGGCGCGAACGAGTAGCTTTCGAAAAAAAACTTCTTCATATTTCTGCCACTAAAGATTCTAATAATTCTTTTACTAAGAAAGCTACACTATGCCTGAGTAATATTTTGATATTACTATCATTTGCTACGTCTTCGTCTGTATCAGAATCGTGATCGGTAGTAAAATCGAAATTACTTACAGGACGAAAAATAGAACTGAAAATCTAAATCGAAAATGAAACCAATGACAAAATTGAGTGTGGAATCAAAATTAGAATCAAGAGCATAGCCGGAATCGGAATGAGAAGCAGGACTTAGATCAAAATTTAAAGCGGGACCGTGATCGAGAATTGAATCCTAATTTCTTTATATCAAGTTCGGAGTCGGAATCAAAAGCGGAACGGCAATGGGAATCGAGAATGAAAGAAATTGACATCGAGAGCAGAGCAAGAATTAGAATTGAGAACGGGATAACGATCGGGACATTGTTTTCAAAACGTTCTAAATATAATAATAACCTTTATGATAACCTCACCTTTAATAATAACATATTTTCGTTTAATTATTTAATTATTGTTGTATCTGTTAAAAGTGTAGCGTTTTAATACTCAAAAAAATAAAATTTAGGGGGTCCACATATAAGAAACGTTTCATTATTTTTGTTGCTCTGCCGTAAAAATGGTGATAATACAGCATTGAATTTGGTGTGATTGTAGTGAAAGTTCTAAAGTAAAACCGCGAAACACAAGTAGGGAATAAAAACTGTTCCAAATGTGAATCGGATTCGTGTTCAGGATCCCGACCTGAATGTAAGCAAATACAAGTTTTTTTTTTTTTTGTAAATGCTTTTCTATGAATACGTATTTATAAAAAATAAGTGATATGTAGCACCTAGACGGTATATATTGTTTAATGGTACCGAACAACCCCCTGCACGAGTCTAATTTCTACTTGGCCGATTTTATAATTCTGGATTATAGTCATTATCCAGCCACCTTTTTAGCTGTAGCTACATTTAACTGTAAATATAATCCGGCTAGTGCTCTACTCGGAAACTTTTATATCGAATCAACAATTTCACAAAAGTAAAAGAACATTTACATTTACAATTAATAGTAAGGAGATAACTAACCTATCCTAGATTCTTGATATAGAAATGTGTAATTCCCGAAACACGTTCATGTCTGTAAACGTAAATTATGTTTTATGAGCCATCACATTCGCGACCGTTCGCCTTCGCGAGATGGGTCATAAACAACGATACGCGTATAAAGTCGGTCGAATAACTATCGGCTGCCGGTAGCCATGCGTTTACGCAACACGGACGTATAGTATTCATATACAAGAAGACATACCTATCAAAAACAAAGATAAGATTTAGACGTCGTTATAACATGTATGTACGCGGAGTGAATGTATTATGTACGTACATGGCAGACGCCACGTCGCCAGCGCAACCCGTCGCCGGCGGGGCAGTGCAGACAGCGCGACGCCATTTTTAGCCCCTCATAAACCGAAGGAAATAAAGGTTTGCCGTTCGCGGAGCGATGTGTGATGTCTTAAAAAAAAATAACGTCTTAACACTTTCATTGTTTTCGTATCTAATCTAGGCGTTGACGTGTACATCGTCATTTAAAATACAATGATTTGCGACGACATTATTTTATGGTAGTTCTGAAATAATATGAATATATGCAGTCGGAAGTACAGTAATTTTGTTAAATCAGTAATTTTCTATACATAAAAGACGTTAACAATTATTATTTATGTTAATTTTTCCTCGTAATCCTTAAAGGACTAATAGTTCAGTTTCAGGAAGGTTTGAAGTTATATCTATATCGACTCTCTCGTCCGTAAAATTTTTCAGCAGAATAGAAATATACATAGATGTCAATTTTTAATATGAAATAATGTGAGTGATTTTGGATTTGAAAATTAAACATTTACATCTAAACA
This sequence comes from Eumeta japonica, assembly GCA_005406025.1. Taxonomy (NCBI): domain Eukaryota; kingdom Metazoa; phylum Arthropoda; class Insecta; order Lepidoptera; family Psychidae; genus Eumeta; species Eumeta japonica. Next base: position 89,968 of record BGZK01001848.1, read on the forward strand.
ATACAAGTTCTATTGACACTAAAAAATTCGCCCATTTAGAGTTGTAAATAATAAAAAAGTATGTAAATATCGTTTGTTGTTGTCAAATTAGGATTTTTTTTTTTCAATAGCCGAAATTCCTTTTCTGGTCATAGGAAACATTTTTAGGGATCCAAGCAAGGTTTTTAAGGACAAATCATACTTCTAAAGAATGTCCGTACCATTTAAAAATCTATAAAACAATTGACCTTGCAGATTATCCCGGAAATTTCCCGTTATGATATTTATCGATGTGTTTTAGAGCTCCTTCAGTTATAAATATTGTCTACGAATTTTTGAACTCAAAAATTTGAACCGCGGTTGCCCCTTCAGGCCATTTCTGAGGCTTCTTGCTACTTTCGAGCTCAAAGTGTTTAAAATAAGGGAGCAGTAAATTATTGAACTCTTCATGCTCAAAAGCACGATTTTATTGTTTTTTAAATTTCTCCGAGCTCAAAAATATATTTCTAATACGCTTTGTATTAGAATATTCTAATACGTAATACAATTCAAAAATCTATGTGTATTAAAGAAACTTTTTTTTTTATATTTCATCTACAATATTCTTGGAACACGTTGTTTGATTTATCAGCTTTATGACATCTGATACAGTTTTTTGAACAGAAAATGATGACCAAGTACCAAACATCAATTCATCAAGAATTTCATATGCTATTTTGAAAAAATCTTTTTTGTTTGAATATTTCGTTTACAATATCTTTCCAATGAACTGCCTGATTTTGATGTAGTTTATGACAATCGACATTGGTTGTTAAGAAAAAGAGCTGGTTAGATTTTAGAATTTATAGGTAAAGTAACTTAAAAAAAACACTTGAAAAAACTTTACTCCAATAATATCTCTTAATCAAATGAGCCGATTTTGATGAATTTACCAACGATTGACGATATTTTTTTAAGCAGAACAATTGAATAGATTTGGAATCTAACGATAGACCAATTTACAAAATATTATAAAAAAACGCTTATAAAAAAAATGTTTCAACATCTTTTGAAAAAATCAACTGATTTTTATGCAGTTTGTGGCAGTCGATGCAGTTGTCTAGGTAAAAGAGCTAATTAGACTTTAATATTGATACCTATCAATATTAAGTATATAGACTACTATATATATATATATAGTAGACTACTATATATATATAGTAGACTTATATATATATAGTATATATATAGTAGTCTATATATATATATATATATATATATATATAGTATATAGTCTAATAGTCTAAAAATTATTTCAAAAAAATATTTTTCTGAAAATTCTATTTTTGAGGTTTCTCAAAATCAACCGAGCGAAATTAGTTCAACATTTTAGGAAGTCTAAATTGAGTGGAACCCTTTCAAACATCGCTAACTGCTTTTCGATCAATTAATCCGTTCAAAAGTTATGAAAGGTTTACATCCACATACATGCACGCATACGTGCAAACACACGCATACGCACACACACATTCACACACACAGAGAGAGAGAGAGAGAGACATACAGATATTACTCAGAAAACGGTCGAAATAAATTCCTAGGACCCTTGAACGTGAAAATCTGGTGAAAATACGATTTTAGAAAATGGTACTGAAAAGTCATTTAGTCATTTCTCAACTTAATGAAAATTGGAAAATGTTCATAGCGGGAAGTCAAAAATATTCAAGACTAGAATTTTCGGGGCTTCACTCTATATTCATGCTTAAATTTAGATTTTTCTTGATAGATACAGCACACTGACCGCGTCGCCCTCTGCCGTCCTGAAACCGCGTTTAATTTTACCACTACACAAACCACATTAAATTTGTAATTAAACGCACGATTAATTACAAATTTAATGTCGTTAATTGAAAAAGTACTATGTTTTTGAATAAAATGCCTGTGACATACGGACGGTCATGACGAAACTATAAGGGTTCCGTCATTATAATAGGGTTTCACTCGTTGTGAATAAGAAAACTTAAACAAATATCGTACGTCTTTAAATTCCCTCATCTAAGGAAAACGAAAAAATATCTATAAAATGTATTACTTAATTCCACTAAGAACTAATGCAATAATTTATTGTACGGATCTCTCTTTATTTCGATTTGCACTTACATTTTTTATTAAAACTAACTTTCTTTCACATTTTTTAATACAACAACACAATATTTTTAGTGGTATGGTAGCATAAACTCATCTAAATCACAAAAGGTTACAAAACGAAAATATACATTTACTGTTCCACAAGCGGATAAGGTATTTATGCGAACGTACTAAAGAATCTTTTTTTCTTTGTTTCATTTTTTCTTCATTTCATAATCAAAAATTCTTGATTAAAAAAAAGAATAAAAATGCTAGTAGATACATAATCAAAGAAAGACTAGTTAACTAACGATACGACTGTTAGAGAAAATTTATTTAAAAGTTTGAGATGATCTTTTCTTTTTTAGTTAGATATTTCGGCATTAACATTGACACTAAATAACATAAATAGAGCTTCGATTATAATTAGGATATTTCGTGTTTTACCTGACCCTTATCTCGCACTCTTTGACCGGCGCTTATCCCATGGACGATACCGCTATCATTTGAAATATGTTCGGGTTTCGTTTCAAAACACGTAGCGACAACACGACTGTTGTAATGATATAATTACTTTAAAATCTCCATACTGCACCCGCTGCAGTACTTGAAAACTCTGCAACTGAAGTCGTCGACAAGTGCCTCGAGGAAGCTCCAACGTTTTGCCGAATTGGACAAACGAACAGATCACTCATTTCTAATTCTATTTTTTTAATATCCATTATTTTTGCACGAATTGTGTTCGTTTATTAGTACATTTTCAATTAATTACAAATCGGAGTAAGAACAAAATAAAAAAAAATATATAAAATGTTTCATCGAGTTTTACTAGCAACAAAATTTGTTCGATTTATTAAAATTGTTTAACGTATGCGAGCTCGTTTAAAATTACTGAACTTAATGATTTGTCATATTCTCTTCTTCGAAAAATAGAAAAACAAGTCAACGTATTATAATTCGTTTATAAACCTTCACAAATTTGTTTCTAACCGGATCATAATATTTCTCAACTGAATTATTATTATGATTCAAATTAAGTATTTTGACCCATTTTCTGACCAGCTAACTTTCCAACTGACCATCTAATCGCATAACCAGTTTCACCAGAACACAGAGCTTTCAATTCTGAACAAAGTGTATTATTTCACAATTTTAGCATAATTTGGCATTTAGTCCGTTTAACTAACTGGTAAAACAGGCTAAATGGAAAATTCTGATAAAATTTTGGTAAACTACCAACAAAAATATTTTATTTAAGAGTATGTTTTCGCTATACTGCTACTTGAAACTGCTCTTTGTAATTCAATGAACAAATAACTTAATTGTTTATAATGGCATTTGTCTATGTATGTTTATACCTCATAATATGATCCTATGATCCCCATAATTAACAATCCGTATAATGTAGTATTTATAGTTTAAAAAGATAATAAATGCAAAAAGTGCTTGATATGGTTAATTTTAATTGGCCTCGGTCCAAACTTGAATGTACAGGCTCGGCCTAACAACTCGAAGTTGTCAATTTTATCTACTTAACGTTGTTTGGTTCATCTTACATAATTCTTGATTCTAATTTAACCCGATTCTGCTATGATTCCTACCACGTTCACAATAATGAAACAGTTTAACGACTTTCAATTAAAATTAGTGAGATATACTGTTCGATTGACTTGTTTTTTAAAACCAAAATATTCTAAACTAATAATTTAAAACTTTTATAAATATTAGACATAACTTAATAGACCCATAATGATTAAGGCATAGTCGAAGCTAATCACAAAAAAATATATACGATAATAAGTAGCTGTTCATCAAATTTGTGTATCTTCGTCTGTATGCCCGTGCTTTACAGAAAATGACCCCCATTTATGCCTCTATTCCGTTCACACGCCTCGTTTTGAGTCTAGTGAAGCACTCGTTCCGATATCGAAAAACCGATAGCATAGAAGTACGAATATAAAACTGGTTCTATTCGTGCGAGAACCAATCGCAGACGTAGTTACCTATAAATAAGCAATTAAACTGCGATATCAACTTGAGAATATGAAAAATGTTAGAACGTTGTAAAAGTGATTTTACTTTAAGAAATACTCGTTTATAACCGTCGTTAAGGTTTTAAGGTTGTAGTGACTATTTAACGGAGTACATCCCAGCATGCGACGGATGTCGTAACTAGTGAACCTCTGACGTCAGTCGTAATATAATTTAAATGATGATTTATTTATTTGTTTCTCTCCACAATCAGGTAGAATATTTTTGACACATTTTACAATTAAATGGTTTTATCCTAGAATTGTGAGACTGACACCTCAGTTGGATACAAAGTATTATAGGTCTCGGGGTCCACGTCGCAGTATGTGTGTCTGAATAAATGATGTTTTTCAACAAATGAGTTACTTCGGGTATTACTTATAACGCTAAAACACTTTTAAAAGAACGATTTACTTTAATTTTACAGTATAAGTTTAATAATATAAGCTATTTTATAGTAGCATTTTTGAGAAGCATTCGCACCTATAAATAGTCATTAAAAGTAATGCAAGTATTAATACTCGTGTGTTCATTTTCAGATATTACTATAAAGTATATATTAATTAAGGCGATGGCGGTATTTACGTGATTGAATATAAATGTGAGGGTGTGCAGTTGTGTGAGTTAGTCGGTGTGCGATGACGCATAAATGTTGTAGATGGGTGAAGGATGTGTGAAACTGAATGAATTTGTGGGAAAAATGCGTGAATGATAAAGTGATAGAAAGAAGTACCAATTAACGAAGGGGTAAGAATACCCTCGGTTTGAGCATAGGTTAATATTTTTAGGTATGTAATTATTTTTGTTTTGCACTTGGATGCTGAGAAAGAACAGATGCCAAGAATCGAATTTATCATATTATATAAATGGTTACCTAGATAAACGTAATGTCTGTGACATAGATTAGTGGTAATGCAAGACGAGAGACTGACATCTCTCTCCTTTTTTTGTTATACAAGTTTAGGAGAGTAAATCAACTGAGAATGTTTCCTAATGAGAATTTAGAACAAACATCTGTCTGATTGAGAGGACATTCCGTATCAAATAAACGTCAGTTCTGAGATATCTAAAGGGCGAAAATGCAGGTGCGTTCAAAATAGCCCACTGCGTATGTTCTAGCAGCCCCTCCAGAAGATCCAGTAATTGATGATAGATTGGCAGATGGAATATCTAATAGGCTGTTTTAGAGTATCACGATAAGCAATGTTGTGAAGATTTCTAAAGATATAAATTAGTTTACAATCTTGAATTTAAACTAATAATGTGGATTTTAAAAATAAGAGTGCGGTCAATTATGATTTCCAAGTATCTCACTAAGTCGACTTTTTTCTAGAACGGTGTAGCCACAGCTTAAGATGGAAGGCAATTCAAGACAGAAGTGAGCGAAGATCTGGCGAATACATAGGAGAGCATTGTAGTTGAGAACAATTTTTTTTTATTTAGTCTCGGTGATATTGAGAGTTACAACATGTTTAACTAACCAACGTCTGATCTTGTTGAAACCAACCTGAGCATTGACAAACATTTCATCCCAGGTGTTGCCAATTAACCCAAATGCAGTGCAATTTCCATCTTCGTAGATATCACTGCACCTACGAAGATGGAAACTGTACCATAGTTGAGTTTTGACTGCCACACTTTCTTGTGAATATTTATCTGTAATCACAAGAAAGGGTGTAGGGCCAAAAACGCTACTTAGAGGGACGCCGGAAGTCACCGGTAGTTTATTACTTATGCCCACACGTTGACTTACCCAAATTCCAATTCGCACTCGTTGAGAACTGTTTGTAAGGTAGCCGGTGAATAGCTTAAGAGATAAGCCTCTTACCCCAACACCCTCCAGTTTCTTAATCAGAATTGGAAGTCGTAAGAGTGGATGTTTGTTTTTGACTTCATTATTAAAAAGTCTAGGTTGATATCGATTTTTAATTTTACAACATATAAGTTGAATGCTTTAAGGTATATTTGTTATGAAGAGTTACAGCACAAATATAGAAACATCACAAGTGCGAATAGGACTCGCATACTCCCGGTTCCGTACAAACCTAATTATATATGTAGATCTCATCCGGCCAGTCTTGATGATTTTCGTTTTTTTCGATTATTAATGCTGAAAAAGACATCGGTCTGGGAATTTTAAAATTTACGTTAACTCTCTTCTTTAATTTTTCTCAATAGTGTTTTATACATATATCAGATTTTTCGAAAATTTTAGTTTTTCATAACGGGAAGTTAAAAAATATTCTCCCATACATAGGTTTACACTGCGTATCATACTCCAACTACAAATGTCAATTTTGTAATAACAAAAAAAAATCCGTAATGTAATTACAAATTAACTATTTTCAGATTTTTTTCTTTACTCGTGTTGGGATCTTGTTTTTTGCCAATTTTTTTTTTATTTTAGTTAAATGTAAATTACCCCATAGATTAAGTATTATTTATTTGTAAGGATCAAATATACGATAAAAATGCCGTTATGTTTTGATTGGGTCCACTCAAAAGCATGATTTTTACAGCAGACCATTCCAGATCAATTTTTTACAAAACACCTTAAATTTAAGTATTCGATGTAAATTTCAACTTGACACCTCCATACATTTCCAGAGGAAAAAAAAGCAGTTTCACACTTGAGTACTCGCCGTGTGTGACAGTGGCACTCGCTGCGAATGACATAACTCGCTTCGTCATTACGAAAATACGTGTGACTTAATCGACAAACACACATTTTTGTTCTTTGGGCACTAACGAACTATGGAAATTGAAGTTGTTTTACTCGCTATGTGAGACAGGTAGGAAGCGAATTCTGGCCGTGAGTGTTACTCGCAGTGAGAACTCGTTGTGTGTGACACTACCCAAAGTGTCTCGACAGACAGATAAACGACGATGCAATCCTCTAAGGGTTCCTTTTGAAGTACAAAATCTTAACTTCCGAAATTACACCTAAGATTTGATACATATGGACGATCTGGTTAACGTTTACAAATTGTGTTTTTTTTATTACAACCGGCCGTTAGTATTAATTTCATTTAACAGTATATGGTATACATTGAGTTAAGTTAGTTACAACATTTGAAATTTTCTAATACCTACATAAAAATAATTAAAAAAAAACCTCTATATAGACATTTTTATCTTTATTTCAAATGTATATACGATTTGGAAAGAAATTTCCAATTTAGGATAAAAAACGGAAGATGCCCGATGATATAGGAGTCTTATTTTCTTGTGTGAATAAGCGCTTTTGTAAGTGACACGGCTAATTGATATTTCTAATGTGACAATTTATTTTACTAAAACTACATAAAGACTGACTTTAAAGTTTTAGAACTAGTAGATCTTTTTCGTTATAAAACATAAATATTTAATACATTGCAAAAAAAAATTTGGTTGCCTGTAAAGTCGGTATACGGGCGAAAGTTTTACGTGACAACGACTTTGAATGGTAAAATCATTTTAATGTGAATATTCATTCGTATAGTAGGAAGAAGGATGAAATAATAGTAACAATTTAAAACATTTATTTATACAAAGAATTATATTTAAAACATTAATTTATACAAAGAATCTCGCACTGAATTTCATATTAACAAAATTTTATTTTACCTTTACACATACATACGTATTTATATACAAATATACATACAATAACTTGCAATACATTTGCAAGCTATGCATAATTCTCTAATGCTGCGCGCGCGGCAGACCGATCATAGTTGAGTGGGAGAGACGCAAGGCATTCGGCGGGCCTCTCTCGTTCGGTGACTCATCGTTACGTTACCGAGCGTTACACTTTTTCATAAGTGACTCCCAGCCGCAACCTAATTTAAGACGTTGTCACGTCAAAAAGACGGTGAACCTTAAATTTACTCGTACTAGAAGAAAAACCATAGACACATTTGAAATGTCAATTCTGATAGCCAAATTTTGTCAATATGAATAGTAGCGTAAGTCATTTTAATTTCAATACTCAAACAAAAAAAAGTCAAGACGAGGCGTCGCGGAACAATAAATTGTAGCCGTTTTTTATTTGTGTGAGTGAGCTTGAACGCTGAGTCACGTATTACGAGAGTCGCTCAATGCTTAATACTGAACCAGGCCGGCAAGATTTTTAAGTGTCTGCGTGCGTGTTTCGTGTGGTTATAGACGTGTCACCAAGGTTTTTGATGCTCTATGGTTTTGTTCGCGGCACACTGTCTAGACTTGTCTCGGTTTGAATTTCCATTACAAAAATTATAAAAGGATTTCAGTAAATTCGCTTCATGGAATAAAATAATGTCTGCAGGAACCCTGTCTTTTCGGCCCACGCCGGTCGGATATAGTATTAAGAACGGGTCAAGTAGAATGACCGTGTGCTTCAACTTTAAACTACCATACGAAACTTTTGGGATTGATATTGTAAATATTAGATGTGATGTCGTCCAATGAAGTTTTTATTATTACTTATTAAAATTATTTTTATTCATTCAGTTTGGAAAAGATTTTAAACCACCAATCCAGCGTATCTAATATCAATATCAGTGTTTGAACCAGTCGATAAATGGATGGGACACTCCCAAGGCGGTAACTTCAATTTTACATTTGAAATGAAAACTTCTACGCGCATGTTAGGCGATTTTCCGATGGAAAAAATCTTATGAGTTCGCGTCACCACGTCACCGAATGCTGATGCAGTATATTGTGTGAAAACTGTTTTGTGCGCGTTGGCAGATTTCATGTTAGTGTAGTAGGTATGTATACAAAAACTTCTATATGCACGGTGAGCGATTTTTAAGTAAAGTTCGACATATTAATATTAACCGTATATGTCAACATTTATTTGTAGTTCGGTCTGTCCATCTCAACCGACTTTTTAGTAATCATTAATTGCAGAAATTTGTCTTCATTAATCTGCAAATTTTATAACAGTTAAAAGTATTTTTTTACGATTTAATGGAAAACAATATTAATTATTTATTGTATTAGTATTAAGAATAACTTGACATAACAATATTAAATAGTGCTTTTATTTAGTGCGTGGGCGTCAATAGAAATGGCTTTTTCTAAGGAATATGTAAAATATTTAATTCCATAATTTGAATCCGCAATGTGAAATACTAATTTCGGAACAAAGTGATAGCCGAGTTAATTCGGCTTCGTAATAACCCTTAAAAAAATACGGAGAAGTGCGAAATGAACTCGCGGGGAGAAGATTCCGTACGATGTTATAGTAATTAAAACAACTACAAATGAAAGTTTGTACGCATAATATTGAAAAAATTTACCGTGTTACTTTAGGCCCATAGACTTCTTATAGATTTTCCTGCAAACTATAAATTTTAGGCTCAGTAATTTAGGAAAGAAGCCCCCTTCGCTCCCAAATGGTTGTGTTTCTTTATTTCTTTGAGTAACTAGTAACTAGGTACAGTATGAGTACAACGCACGAAACTCTGGCGCTCTGAAATGCCCGCGAATGATGCAATGCGCAGGTTTATCGCTTCCTGACCCTTCCTTCTTCTCCCCCGCATCCTAATTTTATGAAATTGCGACGCTTTCGTGATTAACTTCATAGCGGTAGAGATTCGTGCGTTGTGCTTTATAACTATTTTATATTGAAATTATATATATATGTCTTGCGGCTAATTCTTTCTTTTGATTAATTGATGTGTTGCACGCAAATTACAACTTTTTTTTATTTTTCAATTTTCCCCCAAGTGACATTTACAAAATTTATTGATGTTATCCGTCCATATTGGGTCATTGAAATTCTTGTACCAATTTTGCAACTTAAATCGGTCCAGTAGATTCGGAACAAATTGGTTGTAGCAGATGGACAATCTGACACGAGTGAACCTACAAGGGTTCCGTTTTTTTCATTCAACAACGAAACCCTAAAATTATCCATTTTATTCGAAAGAAAGACTGAAAATAAATTAAGGTATTTAATTAATTTCGCTTTTTAATTTTTTTTTATATGCTTTTTTTTTTTTATTTCAATATATTAACTTTCTCAACATAAACAAAAAGGCAAACGAATTTCACAAAATTTTATGTATATTTTTATCAATATGCGTGTTCTGATATAATTGCTCTGAATGAAATACTACTTACATTCTGTTGTAAATTGGATACCTATATCTTATATTATGTAACAATGTTAATTATTTTAGTTATGCATATTTCTTATTTCGTTCTAAAATGTTCATGTAAAATCTATTAGTCGGATAGTTCTAATATTTTATAAATGTACTTTTTAAAGTATATTACGCTATTTATTAATTCACGAATGCAATTTTTTTTTGTGAATTTTTGGTCATCACTCTAAAGCGAATCACGTTTAGCAGCTTAACAATACTATCCAATCACCAGACACAAGGTGAATGCGTTCTGTGATGGTAATGCGAACCCGGTTTTATTTGTTGCATGACGAGTGTCGGTGGCGCCGGCGCTACCTGTGCGTTCGCCCGACCCACGCTTTCGGTGCAGGCCGCCGTTCAAGCGGGCGTGAGGTTTGACTGAGCGTGTGCTAAATCGACAAAGAAAACGACACAGGCGGTAATACGCCGCAGAAAAT